>ML682066.1:5046201-5062933 GCA_007922195.1 Podocnemis expansa
ATTTCAAATTAACATTTTGTTAATTCGAAATAAGTTGTTTCGAAATAAGGGTTATTTCGATATACGGTTGTTGCGAAACAACCATATCGAAATAACTGGCTGTGTGAGAACACAGCCATAGAGACTTGTTAGAATATGTAAGCGAAGTGAGTGGTAAAGACTCACTTGAGAGTGATGTGCTAGTAACCTCTCTGCTCTGGGTAGTTCAGATCCTGTGTTTATTGACTGTTCTTCTGCATTTTTTTTTTTTAGATAGCTGTTATGTATTGTTATATGTTAGTACATGCATTATTAGCTAGCTTTTATACGTATCTAAGTGTTTACTTCTTTTCCTTAGGGGGGAAGATGTAGTGATATGCTTGTATAAGGTTGTGAATTTAGAGACACTCCCTAGCATGGGCCAGTGTTGTGTAAATTGGGAGACACGCCCCAGGGAAGATCTAACATGGCTGCTCGCAAGTACACCCCTGGATACTTGTCTGTATGATTACAGTTCTATTCCTTACTCATTCAGTAGTATTGTCTTTAATGGATCCTCAAGATCATTACACAGCTGGCCCCCAGGAAGTACCTACAATACTGTGGGGACCAAGCACTCCATTACCAATACCAAGTTCTGCCTTTCACACCCTCTCCAGCACTGAGGGTGTTCAGCAAGTGTTTGGCCATAGTAGTGACTTATCTAAATAGAAAATCCATGTCTACTTGTATATAAGTGACTGGCTGATCAAAGGCAAATGGAACCTAAAGCAAATGGACACTAAAACAGCCTTGAATCACTTCCTTTCCCTTTCTCCCACTTAGAACTCCTGATGAATGTAAGGAAGAAATCTCAATATTTTTGCAAAAATACCTATAAATTTAAAAAACTAATTACAAGCTTGTGTATACCTTAAAAAATAAGATATAGCTACAAGAATATTATAATCAGGATGCTTGGAAGTACAACAATATACATGCTTAGCTAATTATGTTACAAAATGTTAAAGCTAATCAAAGAAATTCCAGGTCTCTGCTTTTAGTTCCCAATGACAAGCAAACATCAGACACAATGTGAAATCACTTCTAGGAAAAAACCTGAGAGTAAAACCGTGGGTTACTTACCAGTAACTGTCCTTCCTCAAGATGGGCTGCTCGGATTCATTCAGTAGGTGTCTATGTGCCACAGCGCACAATTGGCCAGAAACTCTTTAGCCTTAGCGTGTCAGGACAGGGCTGGCAGCCACTGCCCCCTGGCCACCCTGTAGCTATATATATATGGCCGCAGCCCTGCTCCTCCCCAGTTCCTACTAATCACTAACTCCAAGTAGCAAGGAAGGCGGGAGGGACCTGAATGAATCTGAGCAACCCATCTTCAAGAAGGACAGTTACTTATAAGTAACCCAC
Source organism: Podocnemis expansa (assembly GCA_007922195.1). Classification (NCBI taxonomy): domain Eukaryota; kingdom Metazoa; phylum Chordata; order Testudines; family Podocnemididae; genus Podocnemis; species Podocnemis expansa. The sequence goes on from ML682066.1 coordinate 5,047,588, forward strand.
CATTCTTCGAGTGCTGCTCAGATACATTCAGTATCAGGTGACTGCTAGCCATACTCTGGAAAGTGGGCAGAGTTATAACCTTATCCACCATCAGCACAGCTACCCGCAAAGGGCACAGCACCCAAAATTGGGTGAAGAAACAGTGGGCCACCAGGCAAACGCCTACGGACACGCCACCAAGTGCAAGATCTTTGAGAGAAGACGTGCATGAGAGCACCGAGGGGTCATGGGCCACTCTATCAGGAGGCTAGAACTCCAACAGAGGCAGTCCCCAGTTCATTATTGGGGAATTTGCTATATCATAACAGCAAAAGAACATCCTTGTCAACAGCAAGACCATCTAGTGTAGGAGGGTTGCCCTTTCCTATTAGAATCGACTCCTGAGAAAGGCAGTCGTGATCCAGCGCAAAAGGCTCCTGCAGCTGCAGGCGAAGAGAAAGGGTGGAATAATTGCCGCCTTTACCGCCTCAGCCTCAAAAAGGGGGGAGGTGTCAATTGGGTTAAGTTACTAACCGAGACTGGGGACAGGGAACACAACACCCCCTGACCAAACGGGGAATAGAAAAAAAGGCCTTTCCCCATTGGCATACGAGCAGGAGATGCCATGGGTAGGATTGATAAGGGGCACTCTAAACTAAGGCATCCCATTGCCATACGGAAGCTAACATAGGAAGAAGGATAACGAGGAAAGAGTGGCTGGAGACCCCCCACCCCTCCATCCATTGATGCATGGGAATGGAGGGCCTGGAAGGAAGGCCCCAGAATAAGGCCTAGATGCTTGCCAGACCCATCTCTGGGGCCCAAAAGCATCGGACACACTCCGTCAGGGAGGTCATCATAAAGAGAGGAGTGGACATCCCAGAAGGGCCGCTCTTTAGAGGTGACCCTTGAGCAGGTTATAGTAGGAAAAAAAAGTGGGGGGGACAACCCTTAGCTACACCCATCCTAGCATCAAGAGAGAAACTGGGAGAAAGGTGACTGAATTCCCATGTTAGGTTGTTCCCGACCAAAGGGGCAGGGAAATGACCTGAGACAAAGGCAGTGAGAAATCATCATGGGGTTCTGGAGGGGTGGGGCTGACACAACTTCAAGGCTAGGTGCACTTTCCTCTCCCCTGCCCCTATACTTTACTCTCCCAGTATGCAGACTCGCATAAGGAGTGGTGTGCTGCATTGAGGGAAGGGGCATCCAGCCGTCTCTGTAGACGGGTCAGGTCCACCTAGAGGGTCATGCCCCCAAGCTCCAGAATCAGAGTGTTTGGTGGGGGGCAATGTTCCCTCTAAGCCGGTGATGCAGCTGAGCAACTTATGGATGCAGCTGAGCAAGTTCCTGGGCCTGGACCGGGCCCCTGAGCCACTGCCCATCAGCTCCCCAAGTGCATCCGTAACTTGCTCAGTTGCATCACCAGCTTAGAGAGGGAACATTGTATAGATGTCTTTTTCTTCAAACTTTAGTAAATTAATAAAACCACAGTATTTTAGTTTAACATTTTTATTAAACAAATATGAAGCAATGATGCTGCCTATCAAGCCTCCTCTACACCTCAGTTTTTGACGCCTGTCTTTGTCACATTTCCAGAATGCATATACAGAGTCTAGGTCAGCCTTGAATCTAGCACTTAGATATGACTTGATGCGCATTAGCATGTCTAGATGAGAAACATCCAACCTGTTATGAGGCTCTGTCTTAATATTATTCATTAGACTGAAGCCTCATTCAGCATCTGCACTAGATGCTTGAAACATTCCACATATATCAACCAACTGGGCCAGAAATGGGAACTTATCTTCTGTCAGTGTATAGGTGACAAACATCTAAGAATGTGTTCAGTGTACCAGCCATTACCTTTTCCAGAACAACAAACATTTTGGTTGTCTGTAATTTCAGCTCACCTTTAGAAGATGTGAAAATACATAAAGAAAATTTGTAAGAAATTACACTGATAAGAGCTGATGATCACAGATAGCCAATACAATTCTATGATTTTTTAGAGATTCCTAATGAATGTGCCAATTCTGACTAGATCTCACTCATAGAGCTAAAAGAAGTCACCCTGATTCAGGCCTATATATTACTTGAGCTAATGTTAATTAAGGTCAATGACAGTTTTTCCACTTTACTGAAGAACTTAGATCAGGCTGCCTTCTCTCTCTGCTACAATCCCCATCTACCAGTTTTGTGTTGTTCTTGTCTGCAAGCTTTGAACTTTCCTTTACCAGCCTGCAACTGAAAACAGAGCTGTGCTAAAAATACATGGAGGGGACACCTCCTTCTAAAGCCATTGTTTACGGCACTTGGTAAAGATATCAAAATGGGAAGACACATGTAGTTTGCCTATAATGTATTGTCAGGGCCATTCACTTGAATGTGAGCACAGGTGGGGTGTGCCTCTTGGATACCACAGAGCCAAGCATGTGTGAATACCTAGGGGGGTGTCACCCCTTACATTTAGTTTCATTCCTTTCTGTAAGTTCACCCATCTTCGAAGCATCTGAGGAAGTGGGATCTTCTCCCACGAAAGCTCATGCAAATAGTAAATCTGTTAGTCTTAAAGTGCCACACAGCTCCTTGTTGTTTTTTCACTGGACTAGACTAACACGGCTATCCCTTTTAAAATTGACTAGTATAGTGAGCCATTGAGAGATCCTGGGATGGAAAGTGCTGTAGAAATGCTGGGTGTTAATAAAGTAACATAAGGTTCTATACAGTTCTCTGTGTTTATTCTGCATCTTGGGTGGAATGTGTGTGTTGTGTCTACCTAGCCCACTGTTTCCCAACCACTGTGTCACAGCACACAGGTGTGTCACAAATTTTTTTGAAAAACTACTCAGAGTGCTCTGGATTGGCTCATTGGCTCATGAAAATATATGGCTTCATTCGGAAACTACATGGCAGTGTGCCTCAAATGAATTAAAGGTAGCAAGGAGTGCCATGGCAGAGAAAACGTTGGGAACCACTGACCTATGGGGCAGCAACGACTTGAAAGGGAAACAAGACATTTCCTTACACATCAACCCCCCCCCTGCGTGCCATGAGCTTGTCCTGGGCTTCTAATCTGCTCCCAGCCTGGGAGCCCCCAACCCAGCTCCGCTCTCCACCAGCCCTGACCCCGCTACTCCCCGCTTCTTCTGCTCCTCGCCAGTCCCCAACCCAGCGCCTCTGCTCCCCGCTTCTGCTCCCCTGCCAGCCCCAACCCCAGCTTCTCCGGTCCCAGCTTCTGCTCCCCGCCAGCCCCGGCTCCTCTGCTCCTGGCTTCTGCTGACCACTGCTCCCCGCCATCCCCGACCCCGGCTCCTCTGCCAGCCCCAACCCCCGCCGCTCCCCGCTTCTTCTGCTCCCCGCCAGCCCTGGACCCAGCGCCTCCGCTCCCTGCTTCTGCTCCCCGCCGCTCCTGGCTTCTGCTCCCTGCCAGCCCTGACCCCAGCTCCTCTCCTCCCGGCTTCTGCTGCCTGCTGCTCCCTGCCAGCCCCAACCCCAGCTCTGCGCTGGGGTCAGTGCTTGCTGCGCCAGTGAGCGGAGGCAGCTGCGCCACCACTCACTGGCGCAGCTTACAGGGAACATTGGTGGGGGGGGGCACATGGCTCACAAGTTATTCTCACTACTCCTTTCACATGATATTCTCACTCTCACTTCTGTGGAGAGGCAGTCAACCATAACACAGCTGGTTGACTCATCTCTAGTGGCGGGTGTAAGTGGTGGGTCCCAGCTACAATGGGCCAACTACGAGGGGTGTTGCATACCTCCTGATGAGGAAAGAAGACGACACCTTAGGCAAGATGCAAGTCGGACATGGTCTACAACACCTGCTCTGAGGGGAAGGGGTGTTATTGGTGTGCATCCCCACTTATTGGAAGGGGTGAGGCTTGGGCAGGTCCCGGGTGCGAGGAGGGAAGAGGGAGAAACCCCAGGAAGAGGAGAGGAGAGAATAAGGCAACCTCTACTTAGGAAAAAACAAGGAAAATCCGCTGTGTCCTTTAAGGAACACGGATGGGGGCAAAAGGGGATGTTACGAAATCGTCACCCATAAGGCATCAGGCTCTCCAACCTGTTACGGGTTTGTAAGTTTCCCTGGGAGCCAGAGTTCTGCAGGGGAACTACCCTGAGTTAAGGGCCACAAGTCCTCAAATGGCTCACTCAGGTGTATGAATACCAATGGTGTTCTATCCCCTACTATCTCCCTTTGTTACAATTCTAGGAAGGACAGGGATGCCATTGAAAGATCCAGGCAGCTCCTAGATGGCCGTCTAGGGTTTTCAGAGGAAAGTGACCCTTGGTTAGACGGAGGCACCAGAGCAGAGGAGATTTCAGTCAAGGGCTAAATTTGAGGTTTGCCTGTGGACAGAAGGACCAATGTGATGTGGTGAAGGTCCTTGGGGAGAAGCCAAAGAGGCAAAACCCCTTAGGTGAGGCTCAAGGATCCCTCAGGCAAAAAGCCTAAGGCGAGTCTGAAGAGCATAGCTCCGATATTAAAAGGGGGCACTGCCTGGGGAGGTGAGGAGGGAGAAGATAGAGGACAAGGGGTACAAGCTTGCCCTCCTACCTATGACCTAGGGGGTGGGATGAATCATCCTGCAATAGTTTCCCCAAAATCTGTTGCAGGTCAACACCGATAAGGAGCGCTTTTGGGATAGCGACACAGGAGCGTATCCTTTTCAGTGTGCCCGACTGTGAAGGAGTTGGCAGAGGTGTAGGTATCCTCCCCTTGTCCCAGAAGCTATAGTAGGGTTTGGGTTTTTTTTGTTTTTTGTTTTTTTTTTTTGGCAGGAGGCATCATGTGCCCACTTCTCATACCTCTATGACTTCCGGATTTCCACCAAGGCTCCAAGGGCTTATGCGACTGGAACCAAGTGCATGTGAGGAGAGTTGTCCAGTTGCCAGGCCCTTACCTGACCCAAAGGATATGGTAAGGGAAGAGGGAGATGCATCGTTACCAGAGAAGGAGAAGAGGTATCCCGAGGCTGATTGTGAGGGGGCATTTAACAAAAGCGTTTAGGGTACTGCCCTGATGTTCAAGGGTTTGACGGACGGAGAAGCAACCTTGTTGGAGTTGATCACCTATAATGAGGGAAGGGGACCATCATCCCGTGGTCCAAACACTCCTAAAAGGTAGCCATTTTGGTTGTGTGTGTGGGGGGGGACAAGGAACCCTCCCCCATGAGTTCGAGGGGTTGCGGTAGACTGGGAGAACATTGAGGCACCTGGGGAGTAAGCATAACCAGGGCTCTGAGGGCTGACCTATGGGCACAGTTGCCATGGATCAGGGAGTCAGTGGGTGGGTAAAGAAAGACTGTCCCTCTCAAGGGAGGTGCAATATGGACTGCTGTAAGTCCTGGGAGAGGTCAAAATCCCGAAACCAGGCTGCTCAGCACATAACCACAGCTATAGTAATGTTATTGTGGCCAGCTGTGTTCGAGGCATCCCATGCCACTGGAAGGGCATCAAATGAGGCTAAGGCACCTTCCCTGATGAAGACATCTAAATCCTCCAAGTGTTCTTGTGGGAGGAAGCTGCTAAAACACTACATAGCATCCCACAGGTCTAGGGAATATCTTTTAACCAAGACCTGATGGCTAGCAACCTCAACTGAAAAGCTGAAGATGAATAGGCTTTTTCTACCCAGGAGGTCAAACTTTCTGAGACTCCTAGGGGACCCGAGGTGAATCAGAGTGGCTCAGACCAATGTGTCCCAGTAATGTCAAGGACATGAGTACGAAGGGGGAAAATCGTAATGGCGACTGGGGAGGTTTCAAACCTCGAGTCAAATAAGGGGTCCTACTCTCTCTTGAAGGGGTGTTGTGGTGTTTTGGACTACCTAGGGTCATTGGGGTTGTCATGGTGATAAATGGGAGGGTTGTTTAAGTGCTAGGGAAACCTGTCTGTCAGGTCCTCTCTCTCTCAGTTCTCTTTCAATAAAGACTCCTTACACAGCTCTGAATATGCTGCCTCTCATTACTGGATTATAATTTCCCCTAAAACTCCACATCTGGTGATGGAAGATGGGATATGTGATGGAGCTGGCTATCTTCAACAAGCCTGGCAACTATGGAAAACCAAAATGCAATGTAAGAAGCAAAATTTTATTTACTGCTTGCATAGGGGTTGGGTTGTAACCGTGAAAGCTGATCTGTTTGCCTAAGGGCTAGCTGGCTATTCTGAAAGCTGATATGCCTGCTGTTAAGTACAAGTGAAGAGACAAACAATAACAAGAGGGCATCATGGCTTTACTTACTACAACCCTTGAACCATTTGACCATTCGGCAGATTCATGGCAGACATATACAGCCTGATTTCAAAATATTTGTAATAGCAAATGATATAACTAATGAGAAGAAGCTACCAGTTTTTCTAACAGTCATTGGAATTAAGACTTATGATTTGCTTTATCTGGAAAAGCCAGAGCAGAAACCTTACGGGGACCTACTGGATGTTCTGGGAGCACATTTTTCCCCGAAGCCACTAGTAATTGCAGAGAGGTATAGGTTCTACCAAAGGAACCAAGGTGAAGGTGAATCAGTTGTACGGTTTGTAGCAGCTCTATGGAAGCTGGCGGCACACTGTGACATCAAGAACACGTTAGAGGAAATGCTGTGTGACAGGCTGGTGTGTGGCCTGCACAGTGAATCAACTGAGGCAGCCAGCTTCAAGTGCAGTGCCAGGAAGAATCTAGTGCTGCGGACCATTCAGCAAGTGGCCAGGCCTGAGGAATGCACTTTCAGATCTCTTGTGGTGCACAGGCAAGGGTGTTGGCACTGTATGGTTGGAGCCCACAGTTCTGCAGTGGTGTGGGGCCCAAGTAGTGAGCGGCTCCCCTGATGCTGGGTAAAGTGGAGGAAGGAAGGCAGGCGAACTTATTCCTCCAGCGTGGTTAATTAATTACAATAATGTGCAACCAAACACTCATTCAGTGCAGGAAGACTGAAAATCTGTGTTACAAAAATACATCATGTACTGTCAGCAGCTTGGAATAAAGAGTGTCAAAGTTGTTTAATATTAAAACACTGTTTTAAGAACTAAAAACTCAAAATGGACAATGATTGGCTTTTTAAAAAAAAGATTTTCATTTGCTGTCAAACTCCAATAAAATTAAACTCTCAGAAAATTAACTGAATTAAAAAAGAGTTAAAAGTGCTTTCAAACATTATCTGAACCACAGAGAGAGAGAGAGAGGTATTAAAGAAATTCTGCATTTTAGATTGGCTACATATTTAAGAGCTGAGAGTATCACCTAGGCTTGTCCAACCTGTCTGTGTGAGGGACCACATTTCAATTTTTTTTTTCATTCAGGAGGCCAGTGAACTTGAAGGGACTGGAGTGGTGGGGCTAGTCCCCTGTCCAGCTGACTTTGGAAGGAGGTGTTGTTGGAGCTGGCTCAGGGCTGCGAGAGTTGTTACTGCACCTGGCCAGTGGTGGCTTTTGGGGTAGATGAAGCAGGCAGCTGCCTAGGGCCCCAACCAATAAGGGGCCTCATCCTCAATTTGGTGGACAGAAATGAAAATATAGAAAAATATAGAAATTGTTCCTATCTAGCAGAGCTAGTAGGGCTGGAAGCCTAAGCACTTTTCACTCTTGGCTCATTGAGGCAGATTATTATTAGGATCTGTGCTTCGTCTGAATTGCAGATTCCACCATTATCTGCCCATCACCTTCACACTGACATGCTAAAAAAGCAGGAGCAAACAATATACAACACAACAACAGGAACTTTTCCCTTAGGTTCAGCTTTTAATTCTGACATTTTTTAATTGTGTGAAATACTGCCTTTTCCTTTTTCTTTTTAACCTGTTCTTTTGCCTTTTCCTTTGACTGTGACAATTTTTAGTTTGGCTTTGGTTAGCTCAGTTTACCAGGTAGGTCCATATAGGCTGCTACATATAAATACAGTGCTGCCCTTAGGCAATCATTACAGCTGTGTGTGATGTCTGTGCTGTATCTTTTTTTGGAAGTAATTTTTTAGCTTCTTCTGTACTTACTATTTAATATATTTGAGGGGGCCAGAGTCTTATAAACTTGAGTACTTCCAAGAATTTCATTGAAATTGGGTGTTTTTTGTTTATAGCTACACACTAGGAACCTTCTTTTTACTTATTTTTTATTTATTGTAATTATTTGTATTAAATGTCTAGAGCACAAGCCTATACGAAAAATTTGTAAGATTTGACTGCCAAAATTTTAAATGTGGTATTTGTTATTGTTGAGCCATCATTAATGTTACCACTTTTTATTTATTAATTAATGCTCATACTTTTTTAAAAAATTTAAAATGTTCATTTTAATTTTGTAGTTCAGCCTTAGCTCATTCATGTTAAGTGAAAGATGATCAACTTACAAGCTTCATGATGGGAAGATCTTTAAAAATATCATACCCAAGAATAATTTGCGAGTTCCAGAGGGCTAGTCATGTTAGTTCAGTTCAGCAAAATAAACAAGGAGTCCTGGGGTGTGGGGTGGGGTGGTTAGGGCTGCAGGGGGGACTGGGGTCATGGGGAGCGGAGCTGTGGGGGCCAATAGTGGGCCCTGTGGGGGCCCCACAATGAGCCTTCCCCTAGGGCCCCCAATGGCTTAAGGCCGCCTCTGTACCTGGCCAGAGGAGGTTTAGAGATGAGGGTCTGCTGCTACCTCTGGCTGGCTGGGGTTACAGCAGGAGGCTGCTTCTGGGCTTAGGGGTAGAAGCAGTGCTGTCCTGCTACAGGACTTTAAGGCCCACCAGGACCTCCTCAAATGGGTTACATCCAATCTGGGCCTAGAAGAGGAGGAGCTCACATATCTTGATAGACACATTGGCTACAGCAGCCCAGGGCCAGATCAAGGAGCTGTGGCACCGCAAGCTGGCTTTTGGTTTTGGGCCTCCCACCCCGATTGAAATAAAATGGAAGCAGCCACCATTAATTTAGTTATACCACTATTCCAGCCTTTTCTGATGATGCCATTTCCCTTGAAGTGATTTTAGGTTCCATACTTGCAAAGATTTAGGCATTTGTATACTCATCTACAGATTTCAACAGAACTAATCCTGGTAGTTGAATTATATGTGTTTTGTAGCAGCAAGCACTAAGGAATCAACTTACAACTCTAAGTTCTTAGGTCAAAATGGCTTTTCCCTCATTACAGGCACCTCTTTTGTAACTCGAGAGTTCTTCTTCGAGTGCTGCTTGGATGCATTCACTAATAGGTGTCTCTATGCCGGAGCACCAGATTGGTCAAAAAACTTTTGTTCCAGTCTGTCAGGAGAGAGTAGGCGGCCTCAGCGCGCCCCCCCCCCCCGCACTACCCAGTGGCTATATATACACCACCTCCCAGCCCCTCCCCAGTTTCATTTCTTCCACCTTGCACATCGGAGCTGGAACATCCACTCCTTGCAAGTGCAAGCAGCCTGTCCTGTTCTTTATGAGCTTTTTGCCCGACTGGGAGCATCTCTTCATGGACATAATTCCACCACAGGAGTGTTCCACTGTCGGACCGAAACATTGTTCCATCATGCCAGGGTTCAACCCTGCACCAAGTGCAGCAAGGCTTTCCCCCTGGATGATCCCCACGGGAAGTGCCTCAGGTGCTTGGGCAAAGACCATATGGTCTTGGCCTGTTTCCTGTGCCTCTTCTTTAAATCTCAAACCATCAAGGAGAGGGAACAATGGCACCATACCCTAGCCTCTGAGGAGGTTCGGCACTCTTCATTCAGGGCTTCAGGTTCCCACCCAGTGCCGAGACCCAGCTCAGCACTGGAGCGTACACAGCACTGTACCACCAGTAGCCGCCACCACACAACCTTGATGCCACCAGCCTGGCACCCCGGCACTGCTCGAGGTCGCCTACAGACAGCCCAGCACCACAGTACCTGGATCACCCCGGTGGCACAGCTCAGTACCGCCAGTACCCGGATCACCCTGGTGCCGTTCGCCATCATCCCCGGCACCATTGGCTCGGTACAGCCCGGCCTCACCGGTGCTGAGTTCACCTCAGCACTGGCCACAGTCATCCTCAGCACTGCAGGCTCACTATAGCCCGGTCCTGCAGAAGCGGGAGCCCTCCCAACCAGGCAGTCCCCCTTCCCTGAGTGAGGACTTGCCACGGGGCTGCGCAGAGTCGCTCCTCGTGCCGTCCACCCCTGAAGTGGTGGAGGCTGCTTAAGCCCTCCTCCTACTCCCCACACCACCTGCCCCAATCCCAGCTAGAAGGGGCAAACCGGCCTTTACGTCTAAGGCCTGGATTCAACGTGGGTGCCGCTCTCCCTCGCCATATAGTCCCCCGTCTTCCACTCCATTGGGGCCCACTACCGTAGGGCCATCCCCATGGCAACATATCACCTTGCCGTCACTGGTACCGCCCCGGAGTCTCAGTCTCCTTCCCCCTCTTCCAGCCCAGAGGAAGAGCCATCAAGGGGCTCTAAGTGACCCCAGCGCCGCACTTCATTGCCTTTGCTGTTCCGTTTCTGCCCACAGGATTGGTCCCCCCAGGAGACTCCCTCTCCATCACAGCGAACTCCCAGTACCGCTCTGTCCCCGGTGCTGGGTTTCTATACGGAGAATTTGTCGGCGCACTTTGATTTGTTGCGCCAGGCTATGGCCCATCTAGGAATGGAGGTGCAGCCCCTGTTCCCTCTAAGCTGTGTGCATGTGCGTGTGCACACAGGTCATGAAACCTGCCCACACAACAAAATAAGGTGCGCACAAAAAAATTGAATAATGCCAATATTGGTGCTCACAAAGAAATGTGCTTGCGCACACAAAGAAATTGTTTGCGTACACTGTCTATGAGTAATTAGAGGGAATATTGAGTGCACCCCTCGGGTCCCCCTCTGGATACCCTCTTCGGGCCAGCCTTTGCCTCGGCAGAACCCTTGACAGTCCCACTCCACCTGAGTGTCCGGCACCTCCCACATGCCCAGTGGCAGAGCCCAAGCTCTATTGCCCCAGTTTCAGACACAACAGGCATTAAATATTGGGGTCCCGAATTGGACTTTCCCTACCTTGCCAATCACCCAGTTCCCCCAAGGGATGTGGTACAGATGGTGTTAGGCCCGAGGGAGCCCCCCCAGCAACCCCCTTCCATCTTCTAGTGAGACCAGGGAACTGGACCTCTTGGGCCGTAAGGTCTACTCCTCCTCAGCCTTTCAACTGCAAGTGGCAAAGAACCATGCCATAACCAGCAGATGGTCGCTGGATGTGTGGGAGTCAGTCGCGAAATTCCAACGCTTGCTCCCACCAGAGGCCACAGAGGAATATGATGCCTTTCTAGAGGAGGGTAATATACTCTCCCAAGACCTCCTCCTCTCGGCCTGCAACGTGGTAGATACAGCCGCCCGCGCTATGGCCTCGGTGGTAACTATCCGCTGAGTGGCCTGGCTCGGGGAAGCTAGAGCACCCCCTAATGCACAACAGGCAGTCCTTGACCTGCCCTTTGGAGATGATGCCCTGTTTCCCCCAGAAACCTTATCTGTGGTGGGCACTGCTTGGGACCCCAGGGCAGAGGCCAAATACTTTGACCTCCTCCCTACTGGACCCGCCCCTCCCACATAAGCCCCCCAAAATTCCCACTCATCTACATCATCGTGGAAACACAGCAAAAATTTTCCCTTCCACCGCCATCACCCTGCTGCAAGGTGCTGAGACCTCCCTTCCTCTCTCACCTGCAGGGAAGGTGCCCACCCAATTGGCTGCCACCCCAGTTTGAGTTATCTGGGATGCAATAAGACTTCAGTGCATCATCGCAGTGGACAGTTAACACCCTCTCCCTCACTTTGAAGGGGGAACGGGATTCAATTGGGACCAGCTTCCCTCCTTTGCTACTGCGACCACAGACGCACTAATTCTGGCCGTGCATTCCCCCTGATCTCGGGCAAACACGGGCTGCACCAACAAACTCCACCCCCTGCACTGTTGCTACATTGGTACCGGGGTCCACCCCTACACATCCTCGGCAGCTGCGATCTCCGGCACTTATGGGGAATCCGCCCTCCCCCCAGGTAACCTTCGGGCAACAACCCCTGTGCTGTTCGCATCAGAATGGGTCTTGCCAGGGACAAAAAGCATGTCTCATAGTAGCCCCAGCCACTGATGCAGAAGCTCCAGCACATGCATGTGTGGCATTCACCTGGATGCAGAACCACTCCTGTTTACCCAGATGTCCTACATCAGGTAGGCCCGTTCTCGATTCCGGGTCGGGGGGGGGGCACCTTCACTAGCATACCATTGGCACACCGGGTAGCCAGCTCTACCAGAGCTCTCGACACCTCGGCTCGACAAGAACCTCCACTACCCTACCCGTCAAGCAGGATGCGTCTGCATCATCACGGTGGACCTTAGCCTACAAGGAAGGCTAAGGCAGAGCAGTCCAACTCCTGCCACTCTCTATTCCCCTTTTTCCTCACAGAAGGTGAGGCTCCATAACAGCCCCTCCTCTAGCAGGCAACCGCAGTTGTTATCAGGACTCCTAACCTAGGAGTCCTTGTCCTAGGTCCACCCTACCAGAAGCAGCGGCCAGCCCTCCTTCTACCCCCCCCCCCCTTTGCTCGAGAAACAGAGATCTAGTGTACCTGACTTGGAACCTTCCAGATCAAGGGACCTAAAGGGATGGCACCAACATTGCCTTTCCCGTGGAAGAGGAACAGCAGTGGGATACCTTATCTTGGGCCTTTCACATCAGCGTCCACCTTCGCGGCATCAGACCCCTGTCATAGCCGGACAGAAGGCCGCACCCCAAGCATGGAAGCCCCTCCGCCGAGTTGCTTGTAACTCCCCGCTTTGCCTCCCTGCCTTTAGGACGCGTACCCTGGCAGGCCGCTGTCCCATGGGTGTGCGTTGACCTCCTATATCTGCTTGGGGTCCTACGGTTCAACTGTGGGCTCACCTCCATGCGATGTTGGTGACGACCTTACCAGGATTGTTGTTCCCCTCACCTCCTCAAGGGACCAGATGATTTATGTTGCTTTTATATATATATATATATATATATATATATAAAATATACACACACACACACACACCCCTTATATACATGTCTACCACACTAGACAGGACCCAAGGTGCAGACTGTGCAGAGAGGCCTCAGAGACAGTCCAACACATAGTGGCAGGATGTAAGATGCAGGCAGGAGCAGCATACACTGAATGGCACAACCAAGTAGCTGGCATTGTGAACACGAACATCTACACAGTGTATGGGCTAGACCCTCCCAAGACCAGATGAGAGATTCCACAGAAGGTCGTAGGAGAATAACAGGGCTAAGATTCTGTGGGACTTCCAGATCCAGATGGACAGGCAGGTACTGGCCAATCAACCAGACATCATGGTAATAGACAAGGACCAGAAGACAGCGGTGGTGATAGATGTAGCAGTGCCAAGTGACAGCAACATCAGGAAGGTGTACGAGAAGCTGGAGAAGCACCAGAGCCTGAAAGAGAAACTAGAGAGGATGTGGAAAGTGAAGGCCAAAGTGGTCCCAGTGGTGGTAGGAGCACTTGGGGCTGTGACTCCTAAGCTGGGAGAGTGGCTCCAACAGATCCCAGGAACACCATCAGAGTTCTCTGTCCAGAAGAGTGCAGTGCTAGGAAAAGCTAAGATACTGTGCAGAACCCTCAAACTCCCAGGCCTCTGGTAGAGGACCTGAGGTTGAGGAAGACACATACCACCCATAGGGGTGAGAGGGGAATTTATATATATATATATATATATATAATAGAGGGAAACAGGTTACACCTCCTGTTCTCTGAAATACTCAGAAATCCAGAGCTTGTACCCACCATGAGGAATGCCATCCGGTTCCCCCTCGACTGGAAATAACCTTCCACATTAGGTTCTCTAAACCCAGGATACCTCTGAGATTCCACGGTCAATACTCTGCAGGCAGATTCACTTCCTAGGTGATTGGAAGATGACTTCTCCTTCCCCTGGCAACCATAGTTGGGGGGGGAGGGTAGCTCCACATCAATGTGTCTTTCCCCCTGGTGTTCACTTTGGCACAATGTAGCTGTGGCTCTAGCCTTTTGGTAGTGCCCCAGGCACACGAGACCATATCCCTATATGGCATCTCTACGAGCCCTTTGACCACCCTGACTGGTTGGCCAAGCAGTAGGTGGCACCATTACTGCCTTCCCTTCCCCCTTTTACGTGTAATCCTCACGATACTGGAATCCTACAGGATTACAGGCCGACAAGGGGGGTCTGTCTCTCTCTCTCTCCCCCCCTCCACAAGTTCTCACATTATCCAGGCTCTTATAGGTACCAAACCATCAGCACTGCCCCGGGCCGTTTTGCCACTCTGTGGGTGCTAGTGTCCTGTAGTACCCCTCCAGTGAGAAACCCGGGTTTTGGTACCATACTTGGTGAGAAGCGTGCACTTTGCATACTAACTGGAGATCCTGTAGCCAGCATGCCCTGTGCCTCCCACCGCACCACTTTTGGCTTTGGCCTTCAGTGCACTGGCTTGAGTGTCGTGCCCAGACCCGTTTCGATCAATCTTGGGGTCCCCTTTCCCCAGTGCAACTACGTAATTTCACTACTATTCTCATCGACCAGACCCCGCTAGGGCTGGTTGTGGCCAGTCCAGGGGATAAGGTTCATTCCTCCCACGGCTACCTGCGTAGCCCGCATCTGCCCAGGCTAGACTGTGACTCTTTGGATCCCGGCTCGGGCCTTGATGTGCGCAGTCCATGCAATAATATTCATCCCTTCCATTGTTTCCTGTGTGGGCCACAGTCATTATGGCTAACCCCGCTCCCAGTGGGCTCCAGCATTCCCTATGAGCTCACGCTGCAAGGCCCCATGTCCAGACAATTATCTTATGGTCTTCATACCTCATGCTATACCACTTTCGTGGAGCATCCGAACATAACCCTCTATGTTTTTCATGTTGCATTCTTCATTCTCATTACAGTGACCTTAGGCCGTCCTGCCCTCACTCATACATCTCGGTGGGTTCGGCCCTGCCCCTGACTTTGGGTTGGCCCTCAGTCGTCTTGTCTCTGGTTAGAAGCTTGTTGCTGGGGCGTTTTGCTTTGCTGAAGGCAGAAGAGCCAACTCCACCCACCATCCATCAGCATGGCTAGTAGTCACCTATTACTGAATGCATCCGAGGAGCACTCGAAGTAGAATGGCGGGTTACTTACCAGTAACCATCCTTCTTCGAGACGGGCTACTCGTATCCATTCAGGTCCTTCCCCTCCATCCCTGCATCTGGAGCTGGCAATTCCTAGGAACTGGGGAAGGGTCGGGAGGTGGCCATATGTATAGCCACTGGGTGGTATGGGGGGCAGAGGCCGCCTACCCGCTCCTGACAGGCTGAGACAAAAGTTTTCCATCCTCTCTGGTGCTCTGGCATGGGAACGCCTATTACTGAATGGATCCAAGCAGCC
>ML682066.1:5062943-5096676 GCA_007922195.1 Podocnemis expansa
CCTGATTGGTCAGAACTTTTGGCCCTAGCCTGTCAGAAGATGGCAGGCAGCCACCGCCCCCCCACAACCCCGTGGCTATATATGTGGCTGGCGCCCAACCGCTCCCCAGTTCCTAGGAGTTGCCAACTCCAGATGCGGGGATGGGAGGAGGGATCTGAACGAATCCAAGCAGCCCATCTCGAAGGTTGGTTACTGGTAAGTAACCTACCATTCTTCTTCGAGTGCTGCTCAGATACATTCAGAAATAGATGACTGCTAGCCATGCTGATAGACGGTGGGTGGAGCTGGCTCTTCTGCCTTCAGGACAGCATGTCTCTGATTTGCATAGTTGTCCAATGAGCAAGGTCCTTGAGAGGTCTAAGAAATCGACCTAAGGACTGTCATCCAGGCAAGGGTAACCTGGGATTGTAGGACCTAACCCAGTGGAGAGAAATAGGCCCAGTTTGTCCGAGCGCCAATTGTCGTGCTTGTGCAAGAAGGCCCGAGGTCACCTTATGCATAAACACAATACCAACACATCGTGGCTATAGTTGAAGAATGCGACTAACCGCTCTGCCTAACAGTGTATTGGCAAAGGCGTGAGAGTGCCAGAGGGGATAGAGTTCTGGCAGCAACACGAGTTAACGTACCTCCTATAGGGAAATTCAGAAGGCCATAGGATTGTTGGGCTGGAAGTCGTGGATTCCGACACTGCAATAAGTGGTGGAGGGGAAGTAGACCGCATTTCCCTCTGTCCGGCAGTGTAAAGCACTTGTGGCCCATGAGCCTGATGGGAACATGAATCTGGCGCAGTTGATGTCCGTAGAAGGGATGGGCTATCAGAGGCAGGTAGGGACTAGGAGAATTACTGCATCCTAGATAGAAAAGGGGAAAGTGTGAACAGCTGGAGGTGGCAGCCGACAACTTGATACAGCACATTTGGGAACCAAGCACCTAGATTGGCATGGGGAAAGGAAGGTGCCTGACCCCCCCAACAGTTCTATACAAGGCAGACCAGGGAAAGAACTTCCCGTGAGCCCGATGAATATAACCCAGGCCTACATGAGCATACCGATGACACTGTGGCAGTCCCTGCTGAAGAGGACTGTCAGTATCAATAACCTTGTGAAAACAAAAGGAAGTGGAATTATGGTTATTTCCCCCCTTTTCTTTTTCAAATTCAGTGGGTGGCGAACGGCCAAAGGAATATAGGCACAAAGGGGTGATTGCAATGAAGCAACACTCAAGGGAAGGTTCACAAATACGATAATCCCGGGTGCCAGATCTCCTTGGCCTACTGAATTAGGCTCATGTTGGCATACGTGACCTCGTACCACTGCAAAGAGCCCAACCAGTATGGCGCCGACCTTAGGCCTGGCGACACACAGAGAAGTGTGTCAGGACTGGGGCTCCCCGAAGGAAGGGCCTCTAGAGGGAAAATGGGATATATGGAAGGAGGGAACAGTGTCCTCCGTGGGAGCGGAGAGAAGGTCCACCACCCCAAAGGTGCACATCCTGCAGTCTCCTTACCTGACACATCATCTATGAGCTTGCTACTGTTGTCATTAGATCCTACCCTTGTTATGCAAAAACACTCAGGATCTTTTCAGGAGGGAAAAGGCAATGTGCCACATTTATTATAAGATGTAAAATTAATTCCTAACACACACACACACACATACACACACAGACCCCCAAACACACCAGTAGATGTCCTATAGCTGATAGTTACCAGTCCTGGTTTGAGCTTGTAGCTTGGGTGCGTTGCTGGAGTTCGTGGCTCGTGGCAGCTACCTGGCCAGGGAAGCTGGGCACGAGGGGGGAGCAGAGTCTCTGTTGGGCGCCCTGATGCTCCTTGCTCCTGGATCTTATGTAGAATGGTTCCCCAAAGCTTTCTGATCTCACCCAGTCTTTTATACTGTTTTGGTTTCAATGGAAGTCTGGTAGGTCACGTCGCTTCTGCACCACTACTGATTGTTGAACAATAGCAGGCGTGACAAAAAGTCCATGGGTGCTGTTGAGTCACACTGCTCCTGTTAGCAGATGTGACTTCCAGCATGATCTTGATGGTTTGATTGAGTTTGAGTTGTTTTGTTCCTGGGGTGGATCCTTTTCACACTCTTCAGCCTTGGATGGACTTCACGCCTCATCAGGATCAATGGCAGTTTGGGACTGGTTCACACATACAGCATACACCCTTCATCCACACCTTGCTCTTAACAATTTTCCATTTACAATACAATATGGAGTCTGAAATGCTAAAGTTTTCATTTATAATATGGAGTCTGGAATGTTACAGGGATTGGGGAAAAGGTAGCTGTAGAGCCAGAGCCTTAAAGATAAATGGGTACAAATGCACATACAGTACAATTTGGGGCTGGTGGCTCAGGGGGCAAAAGCAGCGCCCCTGAAACCCCACAAACCCCCAGAGGACAGCAGTTCGAGTCCAGGCTCTTCCCAAAAGCCGCAGCTGGTTTAGCACAAAATTACCTATTATACGCTACTAAGGCTAAATGAAGAGTGATATGACTGATGTAACAAAGTTGCACATAGATACAAATAAAGATTGGCAGGAGTAAAATACAAATATTGGGGTGTTACTACAAATGAGAAGTAATTAATTAGGAGACACATTGCCAATGGGAAACATAGTTACAATATATATATAAAGATTGACAGGAAATAAGCTGCACCTCAGTGAAAGTGACTCAAGTGAATTAAACCATTAACCAATAAATTCTATACAGTTGTGAGTGAGCCCAAAGAATTTATGAATGAATTCATAATAAACAACACCATATCTCTACACCCTAAGAGTGAATTCTATTAGAGGATGGCTAGCTTCTGAACTCCCAGGGGCTGGTCAGAATCTCAGGATGGACGTAATACAAGGAGGTGAGGAAAACCCCTAGTAGTCACCTAGGACGGAAACATAAAACCAAGTAGCGACTACTAGGACTAGAGAACCCTCAGAGCATGATGAGGAAGAGGGAACTGTACCTGCAAGACACTCAAGCTGGGCCGGGATGACCATGGCGCTATGGTCATCCCCAGGGAAGGGGCTACGAGAGGGGCCCCACTGGGTAGAGAAGGCGATGACTGGGACCAGACTAGTACCCCGCCTGCTGGAGCGGTCTGCAGGCCATACTGGTGGAGCCCAGGTGGGGGTGCCCTTCACAGGTCTGGGACCCCTGACTCTGAGGATAAAGATGTCTTGCCTACCCACTGAACTGACCAAGCAGCTTTGACTGTGAGTTTGGTGAAGAAGGCAGAGGGATGAGTGTGTTCAGCGCTGACCAAGTGGCAAAGTGGGAGATGAACATCAGTATTATCTGTCATCTCCTCTTATGGCCGCAACCAGACAGCCCCCCGATTTGAGTGGGGGGGGACACATTAGGGGTGGGGTAGTACCAGTCCAACTCGTCAAATAAAACCCTGTGTCCAAATGTTCAGGCTTCATGGCGCATTCCGGGTAGCTCTGAACAATGGGCCTGGAGAGGAAAAGAAGCCATTGTTTGTTAGGGTAGGCAGAAAACAAGGCGGAGGCCCACTTGGTGTGACCCCTCAGCAAGTCGTTCACCACACTGTAAACAAGCTGGTAGTAGTGAGTGTAGGGGGTTTCATTACTGGCCTGGAAGCTGCAAATTATCAAAGGCCTGCATGTCTGGTACAGGCGGAAGCGAGGCACATACCTTAGGACCCTGGGGTCGATCAGACACGAGCTATGTTTAATCTAATCCCATTAGGGAAATCAGAAAGGGTTGGTTAGGCCGGCATGTAAGAAGAGTGGGGAGGTCCCCCCCCCCACTTTCGGGGCAGGGGAGCGACACCTCCTATGGGAAGGAAACAAGGGGGCCTTTGACCACCTGGTTGGGGGGTGGAACGGTAGGCTCTATCCACAGGGAAGTGAACAGGAGTGATACTCCCCGGTGTGGAAATAGTCACAGTAAAAGGGGGAGGGCCCTGTTTAGTTCTGAGCATGGATCAACTGAGCAATACACTCCTTGATAATTGAGTGTGTGAGCCTTTGTGTGTCCCGAAAGGTGAAGGAGCTTATGCCCAAGGTGGGGGGGGGGGCACTGTGTACAGGGTGTGATAGCAACCTGGGAGCAAAACCCATTGTTTAAGGGATGCCCATAGGATTTTCACCACAGATCCCTACTGTGATCGCTACAGTGGTCAAGGCAGCTCGGGTAATGCTCCCTCAGGTATTAGGCATATTAGGGTAAACAGCGGGAGTATGGATGTGTGTCCAACCCTAATCCCACTCAAAGGATGAGAGGGTACTTAACCTCTGAACTGTCCGCCCTCACCCAGAAGGAGAGGGAGAGAGGGGGAGAGGGCTGTCTGTCAGCTCGAAGGAATGGTACCGAGGCAGAGGGCACTCAACGGCAGAGTTTGGATGGTTGACAGCATGGCTGTGATCATAAACAATATTGCTGATTCATCAGACAGGGTCCCTACCCAGAGTTGCGTGGGGGAGGGCCTTGCTGGAAAGGTCCCCCAGGTGGGTTTCAAACTGAAGTTGTGGTGATGAGGTTTAAGTCCCCACTGGTAACTAATGAGAAGGGGGGGGGGGTCGGTGTACGATGAGGCCTTATGGGGCCGGAGGACGTAGAGGACGACCAGTCGGGAGAAGACTGAGGCATTTTAACTCCCCCCAGGGGTCACAAGCAGTCCCCAAGATGGCCAAGGTCTCGTGGGAAGAGGGTGTCACCCCCAAAGAAGAGATCAAGGGCCACCTGCTGAGAGGCCAGGGGCACTTTGGCTCCCTGTAGCCAGGCTGCGCGGTGCAGGGTTACCGCTGAGGCCACTGTGCAGGCCGCCGTATCCACCGCGTCCCAGGCTGACAAAAGTAGGTCGTGGGAGGCTATTTTACCTTCCTCCAAAAAGGCATCATACTCTTCCCTGGCCTCTGGTGGGAGTAGATGTCTGAATTTGTTTATTGACTCTCACATGTCCAACATGTATCTGCTTGTTAAGGCTTGATTGTTCGCGACACACAACTGGAAGGCCGAGGAAGAGTATTCTTTCCGTCCCAGTAACTCCAACTCCCTTGCATCCCTCGATGTTAAGAGGGGATCACAGGGATTCTGACCCAGCCCTAAGGCTGCCTTCACCACAGCACGAGGTGGGATGGGTGAGGGGTGAGTGAGGAGAACTTTGACCCCAGGACCCTGTACTTGACACCTGCTGTATATGAGACCAGGGAGATGGAACCCAGGTTTTGCCAGTGGGAAGAGGCCAGGTCCTAGATGCTAGGGTGGAGGGGAACCGTGACCGGTTCTGCCAAGGAGAACACTGGGCTGAATAAAGCACTGGAGGGCGCTTCGGAGAATTGGATCTCCATCCCCATGTGGGCTGAGAAGTCGCACAGGAGATCAAAATGCACCGACAAATCATCTGTGCAAGAGGACAGTACCGGGTTTAAGGCTCCCCCAGGTACCGGGGGTGGTACCAGCATGGTCTGCGGAGACCATTCGTGAGGGCGCTACCAGAAGGGCGATGGCACTGATATCCAGACCTGAGGCCGTTTAGAGCCCTTTGAAGCCCCTTCCCCTGGGTTGGAAGAGGGGGAAGCATCGCAGGACCCATGGGGTGATACTGGAGACAGCAGGGTGATATGCTGCTGAGGGGGTGGCTCCACGTTTCCAGGACCGTCAAACCCTTGGGGTTCTGGAGCTTCGGAGCCCGGGGCTGGTGGCAGGGAAGGAGAGCAGTGCCGCTTGTGCTGTGCCCAGGTCCTCGACATGAAGGCCAGCTTCCCCTTTCTAACTGGTGCTGGGGAGGGAGGTGTAGGCAGCAGGAGGAGTGCCCTGGCAGCCTCCACTGCTTCTGGGGTCGTCAGGATTGGCACTGACCCCAACAAGTCCAGGGGGGAGCCCCGTGGCGAAGACGCAGGGCTATGTCAGCACTGCGGTACTGAGGTCGAACATAACTGGTCCCAGGAAGAGCCCTGTGCCGGAGACGCAGGACTGTGTCAGTGCCACGGTACTGTGGGTGGTACTGCCCTGGTCCTGCAGCCCCTGTTGGCGCAGTGCTGGGCAGGGTCTGGTGCCGCACTAGCACACGGTGCAACAGGAGGTCCCGAAGCCCTGGGGGAAGAGTGTCAAGCCTGTTCGGAGGCCAGGGTATGACACCTTAGGTCCCTGTCCTTGATTGAAGGACAGACAGATGGAGCATGCGGTGACCATCTGGCTTTCACCCAGGCACCAGAGGCACTTCTTGTGCGGATGATCCCACAGGAAGGCCTTGCAGCATTCAGCACAGGATTTGAACCCCGGCATGACGGATGACGGAGGAGCACGGTGTTCCAGCCCCAGAGGGGAGACCTTCTTTGGTGGAACTAAGTTCACAAACAGGTGCTCCCAGTCGGGCAAAAAACTCACAAAGCGAATGAAGGACAGGCTGCTTGTGAAGCGCAAGGAGTGGGCAGCTCCACAACTGATGCGAAGGCAGAAGAAATGAAATTGGGGCGGGGTCAGGCGGCAGCCACAGACACAGCTACTGCATGGTGTGCAGGGTGGTGGCCGCCTGCACTCTTCTGACAGGCTAGGGCAAAAAGTTCCAACCAATCAGGTGCTCCGGCCCGGAGACACCTATTTCTGAATGTATCCAAGCAGCACTCAAAGAATATACTGCTCCTCTCAGTCTAGTTGATGACTGAGGTACTGAATGAGCTATGAATCTGAATCCTCCACATTAATATATTGAGATATCACCAAACCCCAGATATTTTTGTGTCAGAAACATATGTTATTAAAAAACAAAGAAATGCTAAACACTACACTAAAACACAATCAGCCCTGAGACCCCACCTTCATGAGAAAGGACTGATTTAAATGTACAACATCCTTACATCTTCTAAATTATGCTTGTGTATTAGAGCATGGGTGTCCAAACTTTTTAATAGTGGACATTTGACAACAGATTATCTTCTTCCCATTCACGGCTCATAATATCAGTGGCAGCTATGGTCGTTATTTACATGGAAAAAAGTAGAAGTATGTACCATATATAGCTGTCTTTTAGTATAAATTAGCAGCTGGAAATTAGGAGGAGCTAACACAGTGTAATCAATCAGATCTGCACAGATACCAACAAGTGTTCCAAAACATTATTTTAGAGTCCTCCTCAGGAGTACTTAAGTGAATGAATAATCAATCAATAATTTTTTTATTCAGTAACTTACTGCTACAATTGGTTAGCAGCAATGTCAGAAGTAGAGCCACAGTGGTCCTTTAGAACTCATTTCCTGTGCTTGAAAGTTTGAGATTGCTAATTTTCAGGGCATATTGTTGTTTTCCCCTCCCTTGTCTATAGGAAGTTGAAAGATGGATGAGGATGGGGAATGGAAGCCTGGTGTGGGACTCTCTTACAGTGATTCTGTTAAGAGGATTTATTCCTTGCTATGATCTTGCAGCTAGAATATTGATCTGAAATCACTGAGTCTACATTTTATGTGATGTAATTTGAGAGTTCATCAAGGGCATCCAGCATTTTGGACAGGTGCTCTTCTGTTTAGTAGAGGCAAATATGAAGTAATAGACAATGTGTAGGCTGCAGCACTTCAAGGAAAATGGATGAAATTCTCAATTCGCACGTCTTCCCAGTAAATAGGCTGTAGATGAGGCCAGAAGGAATACTATTCCCCTCACTAGCACTAGCATGACACTGCACACAGGTCACCACTCAGCTGGTCTACAAACATGTCCGTTGCTATGGTCTTCTTGAACATTACCACTCAGGTATCAAACACAGAACTGACATGTATAAGACATACTAATTAAAGACATGTGGCAAATACCCATAGTATAGAAATGTGGCAATGATTTGTTTCCAGGCTTTTTTATGTTGACAACCAATACAGCCATATTAAAAATCATTTGAATTAAACATTAGCAGTGGCCAGCATTATGTGTGAGACTATCTGCTTTCCACTTGAGAACCTGAAGTTCCTAGTCTGAAAGGAAAGAGCAGAAGAAACCCAAAGCAGCTGGAGCCTATTGATTTCCCAAAAGACATTCAGGAGCATATAAGAAGAAAAGACAAACAAATCACTGACTGACTGATGAAAAGGCTAACAGCTACACTGAGAGAAGCAGTCTATATACTGAGGACAACTATAAGTTCTCTTGCTTTCTTCGAACCTAAGAAAGGAATAGGGGGTTTTTTTGTTTTTTTGTTGACTTATCTTGAACCCAGACAAAGGAAATCATGTGGCCCCTAAAGCTATTTCCTGTGGCCTGCAACAACACTTCTAACCAGTATTTGCAATATTGTTTATGAAAAGATTTCAGTGGTGCAGCCCTCAGGCTAATGTGCTAGTCTTCATGTGGCCCTTGTGGTGATTTGAGTTTGAGACCCCTGCTCTATGGGATTATGCCTTGGGCACCACACACAGCATCAGAAGCTAAGTAGGTATGTCAGGGATCCACTGTGTTGTCATAAAGGGTCCCTGCCTGGATATGCTGACCATTATGGGGGAGGGCCATGCTGTGCTCACTGGTGATCAGAGAGTGCAGCTGGGTAGGGTTAGTCTTGGGCAGTAACTGGAGTTGAAGAGTGAAGAGAACTCATCCTAGGACACAAGATGCTCATCAAACCAGCTGGGTGGATATGTGGGCAGGTGATAAAGAGATTTTCTGGACAAGGTAATACTTTCCTTGTCCTACCCATTTATATATGTTACCATCAGTTTGTTTAATTAATTAGGAGATTCTGAATTGAATCTTAAATTGCTTCTCTTATATCTCAGCTCACAGAATCCAGAGAACAGTCATGGAAATTATAGATGAGATGAAGGATGAATTTCCAACCATAGTTCAATTGCAACAGTCAAACCAGGTAAAGGCAGTGAACCACTGTATTTAATTACCATTAAAGTTCTGCTAAAGGATTTTCCTCTTCTTGTTTATAAATACTGTCAGTGTGTTTTATCTACCACTATTCAATAACATGTTTTGCTGTTTAATAGCATATGCTGCTGAGGTTGATATTTATATATTGGAGAAGGAACTAGGACCTGTGTCATAGAATCATAGGGTTGGAAAGGACCTCATAGGTTATCTAGTCCAACCCCCTGCCACAGGCAGGACCACTCCCACTAAACCATCCCAGTCATGGATTTGTCCAGCCGGGCCTTAAACACCTCCAAAGATGGAGATTTCACCACCTCCCTCTGTGGTGTTTTGGACTACCTAGGGGCATTAGGGTTGTCATAGTGATAAATGGGAGAGTCAGTTAGGTGCTAGGAAAACCTGTCTGTCTCCTCTCTCTCTCTCAGTTCTCTTTCAATAAAGACTGCTTATACAGCTCTGAATATGCTGTCCTCCTTATTGGATTATAATTTCCCTTAAAACTCCACATCTGGCAACAGAGGATGGGATTTGTGATGGAGTGGCTATCCCCAACAACCCTGGCAACTTTGGAAAACCAGAATACAATGTAAGAAGCAAACCTTTATTTTACTGCTTGCATGGGGGTTGGGTTGTAGCTGTGAAAGCTGATCTGTTTGCCTAAGGGCCAGCTGGCTATTCTGAAAGCTGCTCTGCCTGTTGTTAAGCACAAGGAAGAGAGAAGACTGGCTGGCTATTCTGAAAGCTGATCTGCCTGCTGTTAAGAGAAGAGACAAACAATAACCACAAGAGGGCATCATGGTTTTACTTACTACAACCTTTGAAGCATATGATCATTCGGCAGATTCCTGGCAGACATATACAGCCTGATTTCAAATTTTGTAATAGCAAACGACATAACTGAAGAGAAGAAGGTACCAGTTTTCCTAAGGGTCATTGGAGTTAAGACTTATAATTTGCTGTGTGATTTGCTTTATCCGGAGAAGCCAGAGCAGAAACCTTACAGGACCTAGTGGAAGTTCTGGGAGCACATTTTTCCCCAAAGCCACTAGTAATTGCAGAGAGGTATAGGTTTTACCAAAGGAACCAAGAGGAAGGTGAATCAGTTGTACAATTTGTAGCAGCTCTGTGGAAGCTGGCAGCACACTGTGACATCAAGAACATGTTAAAGGAAATGCTGTGTGACAGGCTGGTGTGTGGCCTGCACAATGAATCAACACGAAAACGCCTATTGATTGAATGTCAACTCACCTTGCAGAAGGCTGTGGAAATTGCAGTCTCCATGGAACGCGTCACCCAAGACATGCAACAGATCGGGGTCAGTGTCCGTAAAGTATCCCTACAACCTGCCCCCAGGGCACCAGGGAGACAAGAATGTTACCGGTGTGGGAAGCAGGACCACCTCACATCTGAGTGCCGGTTTAAAGAACTACTGTGTTGACAAGGTGGTAAGAGAGGGCACATTCAATGTGCCTGCAAACAAAGGAAGGGTGAGCCAAACAGAAGAGGCAGACCTGATAAAAATGGGCCGTTGGTTTGGCTGACTAAAAGGGAAATTCTGTATGCAGTAGAGCAAAATACAGGTGATCATAGTGACACCCAATTGGGAGATGAAGATTCCCTCCATGTTTTGTCCATAACAGCTGGCCCACGTAAATTCTGGGTAACACCTGCATTGGAAGGCAAACCTATACGCATGGAACTGGACACTGGTGCAGCAGTTTCATTAGTTTCTAACCTTGTGTATGAGAAGGACTTTAGACATCTGCCACTTAAGCCAACAGTAGTTGTTCTGAAGACATATACTGGGGAGGCTGTTCCCCTGTTGGGTACTATTGATGTGAAAGTACAACTCAACAGACAGACCACAAAGCTACCACTGTTCCCTAATGGGAAGATCTTGGATCAGGAAAATCCAACTCGATTGGTCACCAGTGCATCAATTGACTAAAGAACAAATGAATCTAGCAGCGGTACTAACGAAACATGCTGCTGTTTTCGGTGAAGACTTAGGAAGTATGAAGGGAATCACTGTGAAATTAAATATAAAGCCTGATTGCCAACCAAAATGTGTGAAGGCCAGGATGGTGCCATTTGCCATCAGACCCAAGGTGGAAGAAAACTTGGAGCGGTTAGTCAAAAAGGGAGTCTTGGTGCCAGTTACTCACAGCCAGTGG
Source organism: Podocnemis expansa (assembly GCA_007922195.1). Classification (NCBI taxonomy): domain Eukaryota; kingdom Metazoa; phylum Chordata; order Testudines; family Podocnemididae; genus Podocnemis; species Podocnemis expansa. The sequence goes on from ML682066.1 coordinate 5,073,958, forward strand.
GCGACACCCATTGTCCCAATAGTGAAGAAGGATGGTTCCATTCGGATTTGTGGAGATTTCAAGGTCACTGTCAACCCAGTGTTATGTGCAGAACAATATCTTCTTCCCTGCAATGAGGACATCTTTGCAGGTTTGGCTGGAGGACAAAAATTTAGCGAGATTGATTTGAGTCAAGCGTACTTACAGATGCATGTTGAAGAAGAATCTCAAGAATTGTTGACAATCGTAACACATAAGGGGTCATACAGATACTGTCGTTTACCTTTCGGCATTACTTCAGCCCCAGCTTTGTTCCAAAGGGCAATGGATCAGATTTTGAGTGAGTTACCACGAGTGCAGTGCTATCTGGATGACATCCTGGTCACAGGCAAAAATGAGGAGGAACACCTTACGAACTTGGAAGCTACTCTGCAAAGACTGCAAGAGTATGGTCTACGTGTTCACAGAGACAAATGTAAGTTTTTCCAGCCCGCAGTTGAATATTTAGGACATATAATTGATGCTGATGGTCTCCATAAGTCTCCAGCCAAAGTTAAGGCTATTGTGGATGCTCCGCTACCTCAGAATGTAAACCAACTTCGCTCTTTTTTAGGCTTATTGAACTAATATGGCAAGTTAATTCCACAATTAGCGACACTCCTGAAACCCCTACATGACCTTTTGGGGCCGAAAAAGGCCTGGAACTGGACTGAAGCCTGTGATGTTGCATTTAATGAAGCTAAACGCTCACTGGTAAACTTTAAGGTTCTGACACATTTTGACCCATCTTTGCCCCTACAGTTGGCTTGTGATGCCTCCCCTTATGGAGTTGGGGCTGTATTGTCACATATTATGCCTTCTGGTGAAGACAGGCCTATTGCTTTTGCTTCATGCTCCTTGACCAAGGCAGAAACTAACTATGCCCAAATTGAACATGAAGCACTGGGGCATTGTTTTTGGCATTTGGAAATTTCACCAGTACCTGTGGGGAAAGAAGTTCACACTTCTCACTGACCATCGACCCCTGACATCAATTTTGGGGCCACACACAGGCATCCCACATTTGGCTGCTAGTCGGATGCAACGATGGGCATTGATACTTTCTGGATACACATATGAAATCAAGTATAGGCAATCCTCTTTGCATTGCAATGCTGATGGCCTTTCAAGGCTACCCTTACTAGCACACCATCAGGATCTGGGCCAGGAAGGAATCTTTTACTTTGAACAGGTGGAAAACACACCCGTCACGGCTTCTTAAGTGAAAAAAGCAACACAGGTTGACCCGGTACTCTCACGAGTTATGGATTTCGTGATGAACGGAACGTTCTTACCTGACTCTCAGGTCTCTCCTGACCTCCACCCCATGTGTCTAGGAGGACAGAGTTATTGACCCAATCCGGGTCACTATCCCACCTTCATTAAGACCACATTTGTTGGAACAGCTTCATTCAAGTCACTGCGGCATAGTGCGCATGAAAGAAATTGCACGCAGCTATTTCTGGTGGCCAGGCTTAGACAGGGCCATTGAAGAAACAGCTAGAGCTTGTACCTCATGCCAGAGCGTCCGGAATGCACCTCAGTTGACACCTCTTCACCCATGGGATTGGCCTGAAAGGCCATGGCAACGTATCCATGTTGATTTTACTGGCCCATTTGAAGGATGTATGTTTTTAATTGCTGGGGATCCCCATTCAAAATGGCCAGAAGTCTCCGTAATGCAGTCCACTACTACGGAAGCCACTATTCAGACCCTGTGTGGCTTTTTTTAGTCGTTACGGTCTTCCAGAACAGCTGGTGAGTGACAATGGACCACAATTAGTTTCTCAGGATTTTGAAACTTTTATGAAGGCCAATGGAATACATCACATCAGGTCAGCACCGTATCATCCTTCCACCAATGGACTTGCTGAAAGGTTTGTACAGACTATGAAGCAAGCTCTAAAATCTGCAAAGGGACGCTCACCTCTTCATAAGCGTCTGGACAACTTCTTGTTGTCCTACAGAAACGCTCCACAGGCTACAACGAAGGCATCTCCAGCTTTTCTTATGATGGGACGGCAGTTGTGCTCTTTCTTTGATTTGTTGAAACCACAAGACACACTGCACGTGGTTCAACACCAACAGCAGGACCAGGTCAGCAGACATTCACCAAGAACAAAGGGCCGCACCTTCAGTATTGGACAGCCAGTTCTTGCGTGAAACTATGCTTCAGGAGCTAAATGGGTCCCAGCAACGGTCATTGCCCAGACAGGACCTGTTTCCTACTCTGTCCAGAAAGCGAGTGGCCTAGTTTAGCGACGGCACGTACATCAGCTGCTTCCCTGTCATATCCACCCAGAAGATGCATCTCCAGCAGACATATCTGACTTCACCCTTACTGATGATACAACATGAAAGTATGAAACTACTACTTCTGTCTCTCCTGCTCTAGCCACCCCTTCAATGCCTTCAGCCTTCCTGGACCAACTGGACACAACATCGCCTCCAGTTCTGGCTACTTCTCCAGTACCTGTGGTCACACCACCACCAATACCACCTTGTGGGGTGGGCACACCAGAAGTTCGCTGTAATCCACCTCGCGACAGAAGGCCTCCTAATCGGCTGGATCTTTAGCTAGTGGTGACCCCCTATTCATGGGGCAGAATAATTCCCCGGGGGTTCACCAGAGATGGGGCAGTCTACCCTTATCTCCTAGTTTAGTTCTTATTCTTTCTGGGGGGCGGGGGAGGGCTTCATTCTGGGGGAGGGGGGTGTTCTTTAGAGGGGAAGGAATATGTGGTGTTTTGGACTACCTAGGGGCATTGGGGTTGTCATAGTGATAAATGGGAGAGTCATTTAGGTGCTAGGAAAACCTGTCCGTCCCCTCTCTCTCTCTCTCAGTTCTCTTTCAATAAAGACTGTTTATACAGGTCTGAATATGCTGTCCTCTTTATTGGATTATAATTTCCCTTAAAACTCCACACCCTCAGCAGCTCATTCCAATGCTTCGCCACTCGCCTAGTAAAAAAATTTTTTCTAATATCCAGCCTCGACCTCCCTAACTGCAACTTGAGACCATTGCTCCTCGTTCTGTCCTCTGTTATTACCGAGAACAGTCAAGCTCCATCTTCCTTAGAGCATCCCTTCAAGTAGCTGAAGGTTGCTATCAAATCCCCCCTCAATCTCCCTCTTCTGCAGACTAAATAAGCCTAATGCTTTCAGTCTTTCCTCATAGGGCTTGTGCTCAAGCCCTTTAATCAATCTGGTTGCCCTCCGTTGGACTCTCTCTAGCATGTCTCTGTCCTTTTTCTGGTGAGGAGCCCAAAACTGAACACAGTATTCTAGATGTGGCCTCACCAGTGCAGAATAGAGGGGAATGATCACACCCCTTGATCTGCTGGTAATGCTTCTTTTGATGCAGCCCAGTATGCATTTGGCCTTTTTGGCAGCAAGAGCACACTGCTGACTCATATCTAGCTTCCCATCCACCATGACCCCCAGGTCCTTTTCTACACTGCTGCTCTTAGCTGAATATTCCCCAGCCTGTAGCAGTGCATGGGGTTTTTCCATCCCACGTGCAGGATTTTACACTTGTCCTTATTGAACCTCATAAGATTTCTATTGGCCCACTGTTCCAATTTATCTAGGTTTCCCTGAATCCCGTCCTTGCCCTCCAACGTGTCTACTGGTCCCCCCAGCTTGGTGTCATCCGCAAACTTACTGAGAATGCAGTCTATTCCATCATCCAGATCATTGATGAAAATGTTGAACAGAACCGGCCCCAGGACCAACCCCTGGGGCACACCATTCGTTACTGGTTGCCAGCTAGACATGGAACCATTGATTCCTACACGCTGAAACCATTGATCTAGCCAGTTTTCTATCCACCTTATAGTCCACCTATCCAACCCATACATCCTTAATTTGCCAATGAGAATGCTGTGGGAAACTGTATCAAAAGCCTTGCTAAAATCAAGGTATATCACATCAACGGTTCTTCCTGCATGCAGAAAACCAGTGATCTGATCATAGAAGGAAATGAGATTGGTCAGGAATGATTTACCCTTGGTGAATCCATGTTGACTGTTCCTGATCACGTTATTTTTCTCTAAGTGTTTTAGGATGGCTTCTCTGAGAACCTGCTCCATAATTTTTCCAGGGATTGAGGTGAGGCTGACAGGTCTGTAATTCCCTGGATCCTCCTTTTTCCCTTTCTTGAAAATAGGTACTATATTTGCTTTTTCCAATCCTCTGGCACCTCCCCCATTCTCCATGAGTTTTGAAAGATAATAGACAGCAGTGCTGCTATCTCATCGGCCAATTCCCTTAGCACCCTTGGATGCAGTTCGTCCGGCCCCATGAACTTGTGCACATCCAGCTTCTTTAAGCAGTCCCTAACCTGACCTTCTGTCACCAAGGGCCTCTCTTCTTCTCTCCCATCTGCCACACCCATGGTAGTGGGCTGGGGGGTGACCCTGCCTGTGAAAACTGAAGCAAAAAAAGCACTGAGCACTTCAGCTTTTCCCTCATCCTCCGTCACGAGGATGCCTGCCCCATTCAGCAAGGGACCTACACCATCCCTGATCCTCTTCTTGTTATTATCATACTTGTAGAACCCCTTCCGGTTATCCTTTACATCCCTCGCTAGCCGCAACTCCATTTGTCCCTTGGCCTTTGATTTTATCCCTGCAGTCCCTAGCAATATCTTTATATGCCTCCTTAGTCATCTGACCAAGCTTCCACTTCCTGTAAGCTTCCTTTATATGTTTAAGCTCAGTGCAGAGTTCTCTGCTAAACCAAACCATTCTGGCTGACTCACATTTGTTCTTTCTCCTAATTGGAATGGCAACTTCCTGTGCCCTTAGCAGGGTTTCTTTAAAATATAACTAACTCTCTTGGATTTCTTTCCCCTTCAGATTAGCTTCCCAAGGGATCCTGCCCATCAGTTCCCTGAGGGAGCCCAAATCTGCTTTTTTGAAGTCCAGGGTTTTTGTTTTGCTTCTTTCCTTCCTTCCTTTAATCAACATCCTGAACTCAACCATGGCATGGTCACTACTGCCTAGCTTGCCATTTACCTCTACCTCCCTGATCAATTCTTCCCTGTTTGAGAGCAGCAGGTCGAGTGGTGCAAGGCCCCTAGTTGGTTCCTCTAGCATTTGTACTAGAAAGTTGTCCCCAACACACACTAAAAATTTCCTGGATTGCCCATGCACTGCTGTTTTGGCCTCCCAGCAGATGTCAGGGTAATTGAAGTCCCCCATGAGTGCCAGGGCTTGTGATCTAGAAGCTTCTGCTAGTTGTCCATAGAATACCTCATCCACCTCCTGCTTCTGGTCTGGTGGTCTACAGCAGACACCCACCACAACATCCCCCTTGTAGCTCTCCCCTCTAACTGTAACCCACAGACTTTCTATTTTCATGCTTCCACTTCCATAATGGAGCTCTGAGCAGTCATAGAGCTCTTTTACATATAGTGCTACTCCTCCCCCTCTTCTCCCCTGCCTGTCTTTCCTGAACAGTTTATACCCATCCCTGGCAGAGCTCCAGTCATGCAGACTATCCCACCATGGCTCCATTATTCCTATGATATCATAGTTCCTTGTCTGCGCTAGTATTACCAATTCTTCCCGCTTATTTCCCAGGCTCCTCGCATTAGTGTATAGGCACCTAAGATACTCGGCCAATTGTCCTACTTTGTCATGTTGATTTCCAATTCTATTACATAAACCTCCTTGCATTTTTTCTTGGAGTTCTCCTCCCCGACTCTCCTTGCATATTGGGGCTTCAGTTGAGCACTTAAGACATTTATTTGATTCCCAGCCCCCCATGTTCCAACCACCTTCCCTTTTATTCCTGGTGCTACAGTCCCAGCACCCCCCAAGTTCCATCCCTTCCCCCAGATCACCCACATTGTCACTTACCTGTGGGCTTTGGTCTCCTTCCCCCGATGAACCTAGTTTAAAGCCCTCCTCACTAGGTCAGCCAGTGTGTCCAAATATGCTCTTCCCCTTCCTGGACAGGTGAAGGCCATCTCTGTCTATCAATCCTCTGTCCTGCAACAGTACTCCATGGTCAAGGAAGCCAAATCCCTCCTGACCACACCATCTTCACAGCCAGGCATTCACCTCTAGGATGCGTCTCAGATGAGTGTCCTTATCTGTAGTCTGTAGAGTCATATCTCATTCTCTCTCTGGCCAAATGACCATTTAAATATCATACAAAGTAGAACAGCTTCAACAGGAGACAGATCTGCCTTAGAATATTTTATAGCCTAGTACTTATCTGAGAGCTGGGAGATTTGAGTTCAAGTCCCTGATCCAAATCTCACAGAGTAGAGATTAGAATCTGGGTCTCCCACATCCCATGCGAGTGTTCTAAATGCCATTCCTTGTCTACGAAATGGGGATACGAATTCCCTATTTCACAGGGATGTTGTGAAAATTAAATCCATTGAGATCTGTGAGGTGCTCATCTTCTGCTGTGATAGACAGATCCTCAACTTCTACACTTCATTTTCACTTCACTGCCACTGGCAAATCAGAAAGTGATTCCAATTCCTCTCATAAAGAAATAAAATTGGAAAAGGTGATCCTGTAAGATATCATAGCATGAAATACCCCAACACCTGCCTCTTCTGTTCCTACTCTCAGACTGCAGAGAATCTCTGGCAGAGACCAACCTGACTTCAAATGCTCCAAATTCATTCTTTTCTCTTTCATTTCTGCCATCTTCTTAGCTGAACTCAGCCAATTAATTGAATTTCATGTCTAAAATCCCAGCCACCTCTGACCATTCATTCCTTAAACCCTTTCCTCCTTCTATCTCCATATCTCTCCATATAGGTTCTTGCCAATTTCTTCCAAGAGAAAAATGACAAAATACAGTATGACTGTCCTCCTTTTTCATTACAACTCTCTTTTCCTTCTCTGTCACAGACAAAACTTTTTCATCTACTTCCCTCCTTTAAGCCTTCTGTTTGCCCCAGTCACCCTATCCCAGACTGTCTGATCTCCCTTAATCTTCTTGACCTCTCTGGCTCAGCTGACTGGGATGAGGATGGTCTAGCCTAGTGATGAAAGCAGGCACCAGGAACTAAGGACTAGGATTAAAACCAGAGTCAGTAGTGGGAAGCCATGGCCAAGGATCAAACTAAGAGCAGGAACTGAAGCAAGTAGGGTAGCAGGCAAGGAGGGATTAAAAGCAGGGACACAACAGAGACAAGGCTGGGTGTAAGATAGAAACAAGTTACACAGAGGCAATCACAGTGGTGGGTATGAACACAGAGCAGCCAGCAAGCTGCTGCTGGTGGTCTAAGAGCCAGTCAGTCAGTCTACTACAAGCCAGATATATTGATAAGGCTGCCTGGAGACTAGTTCTGCTCAGGTTCTGATTTCTGACACACATTTTTCCCCTCACAATGCAAGCATGCTTTAGTGATCCAATTTGATCCAGCTTGCTTCTCTATTTAGTGCCCCATCCTTCCTTTTCTCTTCCACTTCTAGGCTCATTGAACATGCTGTTTAAAATCACTGCATAGAGTCCTCTCCTCCAATTCCATTCTACATCCTCTCCAAATCAGCTTCTACCCTTTTGCACTTAACTGAAAATTGCTCATGCTTTTTAAATCTTGTCTTTCTTTGGCTTCTATGACTGTCCTTTCCTGGTTCTCCTCTTTCTTCTCTAATTTTTCTTTAGTGTGTCCTTTGGAAGATCCTCCTCATTCCTCTTCCAACTTTCTGTGGAAGCTCGAAAGGGCTCTGTCCTCAATTCCTTGATTTTTTTTCCCTCCACACTTCTCTGAAATCTCATCCGTAAATACAAATTCAGCTATTGTTCCTATGCTGATGACTCACAGAACTACTTCTCTACTCCAGACCTGTCCCATTCTGTCCGAACTAAACTCATGGCCTATCTCTCAGATATCTCCTCATAGATTCTAGTCAGTCAGCTCAAACTCACCGTGGCTAAAACAGAGCTCTTCATCTTTTTCCACTACATGTCATCATAAACTCAGACTTCTTTTTAAATCTTCACATCCAGGCTATATCTAAATCTTGCTGTTTCTTTCTAGATAACATCTCTTAAGATATCACCTTTCCTTTCCTGCCCATTTACACAGCTAAAACTCTCATTCAAGGTCTTGATTACTGCAACATCCTGCTCACTAATCTCTCATACATTTGGCCTGTAAGCTCTTTGTGACAGGTCTTTTGTTCTGTATTTGTGCAGTGTCTCGCACAATGGTGTTCTGGTCCACGACTGGGGCTCTTAGATATCAAAACACCACAAAATAACAATACAGCAATGACTATTGAACATATGTTATTTGTATTGCAGTAGTACCCAAAGCCCTCAGTCAGGATTGGGACCCTGCTGTGCTCAAGGAACTTAAAATAGGATAAGCCACAAATGCCTTTTTTCTATTGCCATTTAGGATTGGTTTCTGTTCTTGCTTATGTCATTGGGTATTTTACTATTTTCTTAATAGCCATGGGATCAGCTGTAAATGAATAAGAAAATATCACATCTCTTACTGACCCACTATTTTCTATCAAGGGATTAATATGACTGAAAGAGTAGCTACAAACACCCACTCATCCACCCTCTCCACTCCCCCCAATTTATACTACTGCAAAACTCCCATTTGGGGAGTTTTGCTTAAGTAAAGATTACCACAGGTATAGAGAGCAATGCTACTAAACTGCTTGTGAACACTGGGTTTCTTTGTACTTCTCTTGCCACAATGATGTTGAATTTAACTATGTTATGGTTGCAATTACTGAGTTGTTTAGCTATAGTCACCTCCAGGAATGAATCCTGTGTTCCATTTCAATGAGCATTCAGTCCTTACTGTTTCAAGGATCTTGTAGTTCTTCTGGAGTGTTGAACCCCGGGTTCGCGATGTAACTGCGATGGACCGGCGACACCCACCAAGGAGATGGACACAAATTTTCAAAAGAAAAAATTTTATAGTGGTCTCATAAAGGCATACAACGAAATAGTAACAAAAATGCCTATGTGGGGGAAGTAAACACCTACACAGTGAAAAGGACTATGCAAGCTACAACTGGGATAATAAACAGCTATGCAGTAAAGGGACTATACAATGTACAAATGAAAACCACACCTATCAACAATGCATAAATGGAATTATAGAGAAAAGAAAAAGGGAAGAAAGAAACAAATCGAGAGAGGTAGAATAGCTGTATCAGCTTATAATACCTGTCCCAGCACTGTAGTGGAACCCAAAGCGAGGAGACAGACCAGTTGCCGCATCCCAGTACGTAATCGTTCGGCTGGCAATTCAAGTACACCCAAAAGTCTTGCGGGTGGGAGCTCCCTGTCTCAGTCGGGGGATCAGTCCGACTGGTTCATGACGTGCCCTTTAGCATTCGAGGGTGGGAGAACACTCGAGCCAACCGAGGCAGGGGCTTAAATAGTGTACTGCACGGCCAGAGTATAAAATAGCCAATTGGAGGAGAGGTGCAGGTCAGGACCAATGATGAAACTGGGACCCCGGACAATGATCCCTGCTGTGGAGAAACTGTTCAGGGGGATAGAAACTCAACCCCCCCTTGATGACACAAGGCAAGGGGGGTAGAAACTCACCCAGGAAATTGTGGCCCAACAGAGGAGATCGATACTTAACATTCTTCCCCTTGAGCTGAATAGCCCGGAGATGAGACCCATCAGGGAGATCTATACATAACATTCCTCCCTGTGAGCTCCATAGTCTAGGGGGCTACGCTGGGGGGCGGGGTGGCCATTATGTCTGCCACCTCCGTTGACATGGAGAACCATATCTTCTTAACATATATAATAATCATATCCAAAAAGAGTTGCACTTCTGACCAATATCAGATGAAATATAAGTCACTGCAGACGGTATAGAAAAACATTTTTGTATCTTACATATACAAGAAACTTTCTCCCATTCGGTACAATCACTGAAATTCATCACTCACTGAACAAATTCCAGTTGATAGGAATTGTGCAGGGAAGATTGCAATAGAGTGCTCAGACTGAGTTCTCTCTCACACACTCAACCTGTGGCCAGGCTATTCCAATGTAGGGGCAGGAAAAATGACTATCGCTAAATTGTACCTACCCACACTGGACTGTGTCCCTCTAATGACAGATTGTGTGCTTCATAATATAGCCAACACTGAGCTCCCACCACAGTGTGAAGGAGGATGTTCAGAGTGTCCTCCACAATCTCTGTGACCACAGTACAACCACCATGGGGCTCAAGTGGTGCCAAGGGCTTCATGCTCCCTCTTCAACCCTGGCATTGTGGTGAATTTCATATTACTCAATTGATTCGGCTTTCTTTAACATTTGTTCAAATCCCATTGTAAGATGGAAGGTTAAGTTTCTAAGAGATAACACATAGAAAAGCAAAATGAAGATGTTGTAAGGTTTCATGTTTAATGTTACTTGTAGCACAGCAATGCCCAAAAGCTCCAGTACTGGGTCTTAATCTTTAAATCAATATTTGAGGACTTCAGTAACTCAGGGAAAGGTTATGGGCATCTTACAGAAGTAGGTGGGCAGCACCCGTAACCAGCAGTGCACCAGACGACCAAACTAAAAAATCTTAAAGTCTTAAAAGATTGTTAGTCTACAATAAATGCTGAAAAAAAATATAGATGGCTCTTCCCTGAAGCGCTCTAAAAAGACATACTGACTAGCATACAAGCCAAGGGGTCATGGTGATAATAGGAGCTGCTAATTAGTTTTGTTGTATACATCAGTTGTAAGTGCTGACAGCCCCCTCCTCAACCTGCTCCAGTGGGTACCATTAGCTTGCCAGTTTTTCCTGGAAGAAGATGGGGAGAAGAAAAAGGGATCTGAAGGGAAATGTAGTGGCTTGATGGGTCAGCTCAAGAATGATATTCCATGCATAAAAGTGAAATCATGGAAAGAGATTTTCTGTAGGGAAAATAAGCAGAGCAGAGATTCAAGGAAAAATGAATTCAGAGCTGAGTAGAACATATTTTAAAATGGGTTTACAAATATTGAATGAAGTAGGACATGCCTCTATCTTAAACATTTCTAATTTGCCCATCACTGTATTACCAGGTGGTAATGTAACTGAAATCAGCACCAGTAAACCATTAAATTGTTTTGGCTGATATCAGTATAGTCTGTTTAATTTAATACATCCTCATCCTCTAGTAGATCCTTTATGTTCTGAACTGATAGGCTCCCTCAGCTACAACACCTGCATCTCCAACCTTACATTAAATTTTAGGTTTACTTTTTATGCTGAGTCTGATTGAAAATACAGCAAGCTCTGCAAGATGTTAGAGCCTCCTGGGAGGTACTGATCACCCTCAACATCCACAGAAGTAAATTACTTCTCAAATTCAGATGATGGCTACATTTTCCTGCTTGCTGGGCCATTGCAGGGTTGGAAACACTGTAAAGGTCATACCCCCATTATCAGGAAGGAGTAGTCTTGGACCCACTGGCTAACCAGGAGCTGCAAAAGCTTCTTTTTCTAGATGCTCACTGTGCTAAATAAATGAATGCTGTTTTCCAAAAAATTAAATGTAAAGTATTATGCTACTTTATACAAAAATATCAGGTGGGAATATCTTTTTCTGTGTGTTTATATAGAGCCTTGGATGCTGCCATAATTCAAATCTTTACACTTTTTCATTATTAAATGTAGAGTTAAATGAAGAATAATTGAGTTTTTACTAAAATAGCTTGTGTTTTAGTAGCTTTACATAACTTCAGTATCAAAGGATTATTTTTGGAATACCCTCTCTCTTTCAGTCATGATACTCCTATGAAATTCAGTTTAGAATCACATGCCATGTTATTTCTCAAATGCTTCCCTTTCAGCAAATTGATCCCATTTTACAAGCATCCAGATCAGTTGTGGCAAATGCATTCTCTTCATCTCAAGGAGCAAGAGTTATTAATGGGCTAAGCAGAATATCAACATCTTCAAAATCTGTTGCCAAACTCTTGCAGCCACAACTTGTACAAAGTTTTGCAGAGTTAAATTCTATGTCTCATCGTCTTCTGAAAAAAGTTAACATGTCAAAGCAACCACTTTATAAAAATCAGGTATGGGAGCATTAGTTCAAATGCTAATTATTTAGGACTTTTTTTTTTTTTTTTTTTTAACCTTCACCTGCAATGTGTATCAGGTTTTCAAACTACTTTCAATTAAGCTGTTTCACAAAAAGTTCCTATGTGCAAAATTGAAATCTTTACCATCTCTTATCTAATTTTCTCCATGACTATTTTCCCCTCTATTATACAGTAATTCTTATAGTCCCATATTTTGAAACCTTTGCTTAGACCCATGAACAGAAGGCACCTTCTACTTGCAGATACTGAGTACAATCAGAACATGTTTGTATACAGTCCTTATTCATGCAACATGCTTACTGTTTTGGCCCAGTGAGCATTTTAACAGAATGAGGACTAAGGAGTGGTTTCAAGATTTGGGCGCACATTAATTACTATGTAATAGAGGTGAAATATCTTCACAGGGGAAAAAATGAAGGATTGTATACAAACAGATGCTATGATTGCACTCAATATCTGCAAGTGAGGAGGGAACCTTTGTTTGTGGTTCTCCTCTCACATGGAAAGAGGGCTTAGCCAGTCCCATAGCAGCATTAGCTATCTTCCTCCATTCCCACTTACTCCTGTATGCCACGGAAGGTCAGCTGAGTCACAGGGCTGTAACTAAGGCAGGGTGAACAGGGCAAAGCTCCAGGTGCTGAATTTTAAAGGGCGCCACCAGACCTTACCTGGCCCCAGGCGCCAGAAGCCGTAGTAACGGATCTGCTGAATCACAAGAGTAGGAAGGCTACAGGAGGGGTTGAGGTGGATGCCACCCCTCAATGCTTGTGATTCCTGTGATCCACAGAGATGAAAAAATGAATTAATGTTCTTAATTATGTACAAAAAAAGCTTAGCACAAAGAAGCAGAATGTGTAAATACATACATTTCAAAAATGACTATAGTTAAAGAACTGCCCTTAAAACATAGTTCTGTTAAGTAGCATTAATATTTTTGGCAGCAAAATCTTTTTACACATTTTCTTTTTCTTCAGGGTAGACCGTTTTCACTGTTTGATGTTATCTCCTATCCAGCAAAGACTGCTCTCACTAGCATAATGTGTGCATCCTATGCAGCACTTATTTATGTGGTAAGTTAATAAGCTTCTTAGTTACGTACTGAATTAATCAAAGACTGCCTGATTCTGCTACTCTTACCCACACTGAGAAATGACTTACTCCACACATGAACCCACTGGGACTACATGTAGGATAATGTAATGCTCAATGAAGTGAAGGGGATGGAATCAAGCACTCTGATTAATTCAGTTCCTTAACATTCGTGTTACAGTGACATAGGAATCGGAAGCAGCTTCAGTTTTCACTCTGCTCTTTTCATACAGGTAGCTGTATTGCAGACTGAAAGAAATGGTTATTTTCCTCAAGTTGTCACTGAGTTTGTCATGTACACATTAAGACAGCCTTGTAAACTGTCATAAAAATTTACAAACCAAGCATAAAAATCTACTCTCCTGTCTTTTGCTATGTTGATTGGTAACAGAAAAACTTCTCAAAAAAATAAGCCAACCCCAATTACTTATGATGGATGAGTGGGAAGCTATTTTTCAATGCACTAAACTGTCTCCTGAATATATGGCTAATGATTTACTGACTCCTTATTCAGAATTATTTACCCCATCCCCTCCAACCTGTCTCAGATTTTTAAGGTCAATGGGGGCCATCATAATCATCTAGTCTAACCTCCTCCTGCACATCACAGGTCAAAGAATCTCACCCACCCACTCCTGTCACAGCCCCATAACTACTGGCTGAGTAACTAAACTAAAATTTTGATTTAAAGACTTAAAGTTACAGGAAATCCATAATTTATTCTAGTTCAAGTGAGCAAGTCACCCATGCCCCATGCTGCAGAGGAAGATGAAAAATCCCTTGGGTCTCTGTCACACTTCTAATCCAAGCCTGACAATCAATTAGACTTGGTGAGACCCACCAGCCAGACACCTGGGAATGAATTCTCTGCCATAACTCACAGACCTTCCTATCTAGTGATCCATCTCCAGCCACTGCAGAGATTTGATTACACCAGTCCTGGATGGACATGTGCCATTAGGAAGTTTCAATATACCACCCACTCCATAAATTTATCAAGCTCAGCCCCAGTCTACACTTGCTGCACTTTTTGGTGGCAGTCAATGGGAGATATGCAAGGTATGTAAAACACCTTGTATCTATCAACAACTCTCTAATCCTAAGTGGGATTTTCTCCCATGAAAGTTCATTCAATAAATAAATTTGTTAGTCTTTAAGTGCCACAGCACTCTTGTTTGTTTTATTGAACTAAACTAGCACAGCTCCCCCTTTGGAGCTTATCAACTTAATCTATATTTCCCTTCTATACCTTTAATCTGTTTGTATCTTTACACTGTAAGCCCTCAGGGCATGGATTGTCTCCTTCCTGTGTGTGAATAGCATCCAACACAACAGGGCCCCAGTCCCAACCACAGCCTTCAGGCACACACCATCAGATTATATATAGTTTCTAATAACTAACAAGTTTCTAAAGAATAAACCTACCCCGACATCCTAAAATAAGTACCATTCTAGATAGCTGCACACTGTAGGCAGCAGTGGCACTATTCTACTTTACATAAAACCTAATCGTGTAAAGTGCCAAGTGCCAACACCCATTTCCAGCAATCAGATTTTAAAGGCATTCAGCCTATCGAAGAAGACATTCAGTATGTTATAGTCTAGCTCCTCACTTGACTTATTATAGGCTCCATCCTACTGCAAAAGGTGCTGAATGCCCTCAATCTCATTTAATTCTGTGGTAGCATGGGAATGGGGAGGATTGGATGTGCATAACCAAATAACTTCTGAGAAATTCTAGTCCAGAAATTTCTATTCTAAATTGCTAAATTATAATCAGTTGCCTATGATACATTTAGAAGACTGAAAAACAAAAAGCAGGTATGATATGTGAAGTACTTAATTTTTTTCTAGTAGAAGTTGCATAACAATTTTAGTATTTTTCAGTTCATGTGGCTTACAACCTCATCAGTATTTTTCACTGTCCTATACTCTACAGTTACTTGCCAGCAATATTACCATAAATAAGGAAATAATATTAAGTCTTACTTTGTAACTAGTATACAAAGTTGGAACATCTTCAAGTTATGTGCATATCTGTCGTCAAAAGCCCAAATGTGTGACAGAAACAACAGAATATCAGAACACAAAAATTAGTCATACAGGAATTTTACACTGCTGCAGATTGTTTCTTTTTCTGTAAAAGAAAAAAACACCCATTCCATAACTTCACTATGGAGTTTATCTCTGATGCAAATTTCAATAATAGAAATAAGGGAACACCAAATATGCAGAAGTAATTATTTTTGGGACATACCTCAGTCAGATACAGTTGATAGATAGTGAGATGTAAAATCAGTCATCAAAAGCGTTTGATTTCTTGCCAGTTCATAAGTTTATGGGCCCAAACTTGTTGCCATTTAAGTTCATGGTGAGGCTCTTTTTCATTTAAGTGGGAGCAGGAGCAGGCCTTAACTAGCTTACCTAGTTGTAAGCATTTAGAGTAACACATTTTATAATGGAAAACTATAACTCTAATATCTCTTTAAATGTTTGATAGACATAATGGCATTTATTGTACCAGCAAGTTCACATAGCTATAAAGTGCCTGGCTACTGTGGTGATGTGTAACAGCTTGAGCCTATGAAGCACTACACATACTAGCCCTGAATCAGCAAGCACTTGCTTATGTATAATTTAAAGCATATACATAGTCCCACTGACCTTGTTGGGATACTCACATGCTTCCTTCCCCCTTCCCGGACCCCCTAACCTGGCCACTCCAGCAGCTAGGCACAGGCTGGTGTTTGCTTCCCTTACTTTAAGCCCTGCCTGGGCTAAGCACACAATATGGCTGCTCTGGCAGCTAGACAGACAGTGGGCCTCCTCCCCACCCAGCATGCTCAAGGCGGGAGATTTAAAACTCCTGGGCAGGGGCTCCTCTCTGACCCGCGTACAAGCCAAGTGCCTTTTAGAAGTGTATTTTCAGGCACAAAAATCTCAGCATATACGCAAGTATATACAGTACATACTGTGTTGGACTGTGACCAAAGCACTTTGTAGGACTGAGCCCTTTATTACTAGCATTTTGGAATGTATTATAAAGTTTCAAATTAAAGGGTACTTTAAGTTATTTCAAATATTGTACAGAAAGTAACATACAACTCAAAGTTCTGGTTTTCTTAAATGAAAATATATCTTTATTATGTATAGGCAGTCTCTATTAACACAGTACTAGAGAAAATAAAAAACATTGTTCAAGAAGAAAAGGCCTCAAGAGAAAACACTAAGGATGATGAGAAAAAAGATGTATTCTCCAAATATGAAGGTGCAGCAAGTTACACAGTACCTTCCCCAGAGAAGCAAGTCTTTTTTGAATTTCCTGTTGAAGATTCAAGTAATGGCAGCATTCACGTCCTACATTCTTCATTGGATCAAGATACTTAACCCTGGTGATAACTGAAGCTCAAACAGCCTTGTTAGCTTGCTAGTGAGGTGAATGTTTAACCAAAAATACTCAATGAATAAAGACCTTACATTCACTATTTCTTAATAAACAAATCATTAGTACAAATAATTTAATGTCTTCAGAATTTCTTGTCTAGTGAAAGAAAAAAATCCATCTAGGTATTTATCAGTTAGCACAGTTGTGGCTGAGGACCCTACTAAGAAAGCTTTTTGGTGCCATGTTCTATAAGACGTTAATTTCTCACTGACACAAACTTGTGTAAACTTCACTGGTTATGCAAGTAAAACGAGAGGATACTTTTAAGTCTGGAGTCTAGTATGTTCCCTTTATACCAAATTCCACAATACTGGCTGATGACTAATTGCATTTTTCTAGCAGATGGACACTGACTAAAACAGATTATTGTATACCTTGTTTCTTTTACTGGTTCAACCTGCCAAGAGTATTACTCTTTGCTTTTTCCCCGTATCCAGACTTTCCTCATCTCCTGTCTTGATTCACTGTATCAGGATGTTTTGACTTTACAAAATGTTAGATTGTTTAAAAATAACCATATCTAATCATGTCAGAGATATGAACAGAGTTTTGTTTGGGCTGTACCAAAGCATTAACAGAATACTCTCCTGTGTCCCATTGCTGCAGTGCTCTGGAGAAGCCGTACAATCTCTCATGCTTCATTTCTAAATCTTTTTACAAGTTCAAAAGCCAGATTCTAACAAAGTAAGGCCTAGGGTCCACAAGCAATACCTTAATCTAGCATCTAAACACAACCCACTATTCCCTATCCCATGCAAATACATGATGTAAATGTGCAGCTATACTTAAGTGTAGCAGAGATCTACCTATGCTTCACCACATACAACTAAACCATTAAAACCAAGATTGCCCAGGGCTCTGGTTAGATCGGCACCTGGATGAAAAATTGCTGACTGAACCAGAATACAAGCAAGACAAAGAATATTCTGGTTCACAAAGAAAAGCATTTGGAAGAATTTATAGGAATGGTACAACTATTTTCATTTGACTGAAGATATAGATTCCCAGTTGGTAATGTCAGTCAGTTATCTGAGAGTTCTTGGATTTTTCAATGATGCAAAGCTTTCATGTAACACAAAACATAAGTAACAGTATCAACTATCTTCAGTTGATTATGAGATTCCACACCATCCTGACAGACAATAACCTATTCTCAGTTATTTGCACTTTCACCAGTTCCTGTCTGGATTGCAGTAACGCATTATACCTTAGCCTTAATTCTTCAACATCTAGGAAATTCCATTAGTACAAAACTTTGCAGCACATCTCCTCAACAACACTACCACGAGGACATCGGACCTGTTCTCCACTCTCGACAGTGGCCTCCCATAGAATGATGAGCCAACTTCAAGGTCTTGGTCACTACCTTCAAGTTACTGAGTGGCCTGGCCAGAGAATCTTAAAGATCATCTAAAGCTCTGTAAATGTGCACTGTGCTTAACAACTCTGATCCTCAGGCAAAACAGCACTTTCTACCATACAGGTAAAACTCTTATCTGTCCAGGAGGCACAGCTTTCCTGGGGACTAGTCTTTGACGGTGGAATGAACTGCCACAGTGACTCTATCACAAACTTGGCCACTTTCTGCTCCAAGTATCAGCTTCTTCAAGCTGCCTTATCCAAGATAAATGTAAAATTACTTACTGGAATGTAACAAACAAACCAACCAACCCTCAAAACAAAATCCTACATTGCACATCCAATTTCCCACCAGGTGAGACAATGACAGAAAACAAGTCATATGCGAGAGATGTTTGTCATGTTGGTTAATTAACTACTGAAATGTGCTCCACCACCAGGAAGGAGATACAAATACTTTTTTGGAACAAAAACGGGATGACTGCACACACAAAAGTAACCATGCAAAAGCACATCACAACAAGCAAGTGCTTTTTACATCACTTTACAAAACTCTGGTCTTATGTGTTTAGAAGATAAAATAAAAGATTTTCTCCTGACTTGCTAATATCTATTTTTCTTAAAAAAGCTTCTGATTATATTGCAGTTATTATAGTTGTCATCTACTTAATATATAAAAAAGTTCCATCCTTCAGATATTTACTTTAACATTTTCAAAATGTTTTTATAAACTATAAATGAAATACAATGCTATAAAATAGTCCTCCTCCTAAAGGGTTAAACAATTTTAACTCTAACACTTCAAATATTACAAACCAGTCAACTGTCCATACATTAAACTTGTATTTTCTTAAAAGCAAAAAATACAAAATGGCACTGGCACCACTAACTCATTCTAGAAAGGGTCTTCAAATTTTATGATACTACTCATTTCTACATTGCTTTGTGTGTTAATGGAAGTAAGATTAACACTGAAATTTCATTATGTTAAACATACAGAAAAAAATCTGTATAGTTGTATACAATTTTTCCATCGTCCTGTGATATCAATTATGCCTTGTACACACACATTGCTCTGATTCTGAAGTTCAGAATATGCATTATTTTTTCATTTCAGAACTCAGTGTCTTTTTGTACTTGTCAGCATAGTAATCAGAGTCATAGCTGACAGATAAGTCAGAAAGAGTCACATAAACATTTCCACTGTCTACAGTAACCTTGTGAGTCCTTTGCTTTATTCCTTTTGATCGCCATTTTGGTGTTGCTGATGGTTCTGTAGGGATTATTGCTTGGTATAATCCTTCTCCAGTTGCCAAAGCAATTTTATACTTGTGCCAAGGGCAAATAATGCAGGGCTGTCCATTGATATCCTGGGGAAAAAAATTAAGCCCACCTATTGAAATCTTATTCTTCCGTACAAAATCTCTCCAAGCAAACACACAGCTTTGCAACTGAACTGTAAAGTGTTGTACTGCCATGGCAGGAGCAACCAGTTATTTTTCAAAACAAAACTGAAATACCAAATCATATTACCGATCCATGTAGCGTAGCCTGTTTCCAATCATGGCCAGTGTCAGAAGATTCAAAAGAAAGCCCACAATGCCCCTAACTGACAATAGTCTGCCATAATTGGATGCATGTGTACGGATGACAGGTGTTCTAACTTCAGTAAATGATCATAGGGCCTAAATGTAAATAGCCTTTTTAATTTTTATTTTCAACACTATGACTGGACATGTTTTTACTTCTCCCCTTTTGATGGGCACCATGTCTCTTTATGACATGCATAGCACAAAGCATGCTGTCAGTGTTTTGTAAAATGTCTAAGAATAATTTATGTTCCACATGGTTAGACACTTAACTAAGCTACTTATCTCAAATGCGCCTGTTGGCCTCCTCTCTCTCATGACAAAAGGACATGGTCTTGACCTCCTGCCTCTCAAGACAACAGGGAGTTGGAAGCATCACAGAAATTGAAAAATTAAGGACTGTTAAAAAAATGGTCTATTATAGACTGGAAATAGTCAAATTTTGCTTTTGGTTACACCAGTGAAATCCAAAGTAACCCCTTTGATTTCAGCAGAATTATGCAGTGTTACTAATAAGCTTTATTTAGTCCAAAGCGAGGAAGCAATAAAAAATTGAGATTCAAATATGAAAAAGGAAATTAACTAATAGCATACATGTTATTTTTAGAATATTTACATACCTCTATCTCCCCAAGATGTAAAGGACCACCTGCATCTATAACACAGGGGAACAGAGAACTGGAGTCACAATTCATAGCACTTAAACTTTAAATTGTTACATAAACCCAAAGATGATGAATGCAAACAATCTTACGGTAGCAGCGACGGTCCAGAGCATAAAATTTCCCTTTATAGTAGAGAACAACAACTTCTCTATCATGGACACTGGCTGTTATTCTTTTGGACTGTTTTATGTCCTCTTCTTTACCGACACATACTGGAGCATCAGCCTCCATTTTATCAGCTGTTTTGATTGAACTGTGCAAGTCCATGTCCTTTAATTAAAAATATTTTTTAAAAAAATAATTTTATAAATCAATTAAAGTTTAGGGTTTCTACGCAAGGACACTTTGGATACCAAAGTTAGTCATAAGGATGTTATCAACCCAAAAGATCATAAGCAAATGTTCTGGTGAAAATTTATCTATATTAAGTTAATAAAACATGCCTCCCTGATGTATAACAATGTATATCCTATCTTAGACAAAAGGACAAATATCACAGTACCTATTCACTGAAGATCATTACTAAACTTAGGGTCTGAGTAATAACAACACTGTAATTAAC
Source organism: Podocnemis expansa (assembly GCA_007922195.1). Taxonomy (NCBI): domain Eukaryota; kingdom Metazoa; phylum Chordata; order Testudines; family Podocnemididae; genus Podocnemis; species Podocnemis expansa. Next base: position 5,094,736 of record ML682066.1, read on the forward strand.
GGTGAAATTAAACAGATTCTAAACTTCTTTTCATCCATTTATACCAATCTCCAATAAATCTCCATATAAACAAAAGCAAATGTGCTGAAACTACTTGTTAGATAATGTTAGGGTTGGGCATATACAGATTTAAAACACTAACAACAAAAGGGTTAAAGTTAACCTGCAAAAGAAAACATTTTTTTTTTTAAATCTTTGTATGTTCTAAGGAAAGAGAGTACAAGGAGGGTAACAAAAAGGGACAGAATCAAGATCTAAAGAGAATAAAAACAATGTAACTTGCTCAGCAACACATCAAGTTACATCCATACCTTAGCTTAGATCCTCAATAATGCATTACAGAGATGAATGGATGAAGAAATGAAACTGAAAAACTGCAGCACTAATTCCTTCTAAAGCTCCATCACATCCTGGTCTCCTCTGTTCTCACAGAGCAGCTCTTTAAGAAAGTGCTTCTTTACTGAAAAAGGTTTTCTGAAAGACAGTGGAACTGGTCTGAGCAGCACAAAAAGGCAGACTTTGTGTGGGGCACAGCATGGGTGAAGTGAACTTTGCCAGAACTGATAAGAGGAAGGCTGAGACTGGATGATAACAGAAAATGAGACTTCTGAGAGTTCTGTTTGCGTCTTTACTCCTTATAAGTAATTATCTAAGCTGACTTCTTTAGAATGTACCTTTTAGTCACATTCATTTGTAAAAAACATTCAGAAGTTATTAATAGCTTTCTTATGGCCATTCACGCATGGCAACCAAATCATTCTATTATGCATGTCACAGCCCTACACACTTGTGTATGGACCACTATGGTACTTTCCAGGCTAATTACAAACTGATTGTGCATAAATCAAATAGCAAGTACAGCTCCTAGACACAGTCCACTCCATTTCAATTTCAGCTATAAAACTATAAAATCTTAACCAGAAGTAGAAACAGGATAATTACTAGCGTCACTGGAATACAATATCCTGAGAAGTACTCACTTGTCTTTCAAAGCTTGCTCTGTGATAAGCATAGCCCAAAATATCCTGAGAGTGGAACTGTAAACTCCTGGTCTCTAATACTGTATCAGCCTCTCATTGATTCAATTTCCTAAGGGACCGCCATGTTAGTCTAGTAAAGCAAAAAAAGCAAGGCGTCTTGCGGCACTCAGAGACTAACAGATTTATTTATCGCATAAGCTTTCACGGGAGAATATCCCACTTTGTCAGATGCTCTGAAGAGCTCTTCTTCTTTGAAGAGCTGCACCTTCTCCCCAGCAGGCCAAGGCTGCAACTGCCCAGCTCCAGAGGCTGGACCTGCTTACGGCTACCAGATGTCAGGCAGGAGGACGACGTGTCCAACAAGCATTTTAAAAGCACCTGATTTTGTGCAGCTGTTTACTGACAGGGGTTAAAGTATGCTGGAACGCCCCAGAACACCCTATTTTTAGAGGGAAGTGTTCCAGGTCCCCCTAAAAACAGAAGACTATTACATTAATACTACGTTTGCCCCATGTGTCCTGCTTGTCATACTTCCCTGTCCTCCTGTCCAAGCTTTTGCATCTACCAACCCCAGGCCTGCTACCAGCCCCTCACACCCCCACAACAGGCGAGCACGAGCTCTCTGGGCCCGGCCAGAGCAGCTGCGCAGAGGCAGGGAGGAGGGAAGGGCCTCGCCCGCCCCGGTGCTGGCCCGGTAAATTTGGGGCTTAGCACGGGGCGGAAAGAGGCCGGGAAACCCCAGGCCGCTCCGGCCGAGGGGACGCTGTGGGGGGGGCAGGGAGCGCCTGACTGACAGCAACGTCACTCCGGCGCGCGACTCAGCGTCAGACACCAACTGGCACAACGGCCGCCGCACGCGCCGCGCCGTGCCCCTCGTCCGTCCGTCACGCTGCGTCACCCTCCCCTCCACCGCCTCACGCGTCACCGCGCAGCCGCAGCGAAACTCAGGGCACGCTGCGTC
>ML682066.1:5096686-5113243 GCA_007922195.1 Podocnemis expansa
ACGCGTCACCGCGCAGCCGCAGCGAAACTCAGGGCACGCTGCGTCGCCCTCCCCTCCACCGCCTCAACGCGTCACCGCGCAGCCGCAGCGAGCCTCAGGGCGCCGCCCGCACACAGCCGGATCGACTACAACTCCCGGTGAGCACCGCGCGCAAGGAAAGACTACAGCTCCCGGCAGGCACCGCGCCCTGTCACAGCTTGACGGGTCACGGCGGCGCTTACGTCACCCATTCTCCGTTCTAAGAGCGTGGGTTGGTTTTTAATTCTGGCCTGGGGGTTGTATGAGGAGCGTGCGCTACAACCAGCTCCCGCGCACCCGGACGACGGCAACAGTGCTGGACCCTCCCGCGAGGGGTGGTGCCCCCGTGATGAGAGGGACTGAACTGTTTTAGTCCTGATCCCCATGTGACCACTGCATACTGTTGGCCATCCCTGGGAGTGGGGATGGGGAATGCTCTTTCATGGGTCTTTTGGTGACAGGCCTCCAGTGGTCGCTCAGACTCAGACAGACATCATCTTCCTTTCTAAATGCAAACAACTGGACGTTATAGCTAATGGACTGAAGGTAAAAAACCCTTTACAATCGACATATTACACAGACTACAGTCAGAGATTATGCCATACTCTCTCACAGAAACTCAGAAACCACCTGATCAGCGTCCTGTACAGCAAACAGAGCAAAATTAAAAATGAGGCCTCGAGTGCTCAGAGGTAGTCATCTTCTTGTCACACGTGCAGGTTCAACCACAATTGCTGTGGCAAGGTCTGACCACGCCCCCCGCCCCCAGCTCATGCATAAATATTTTGGTTAGTCTTTGAAGGGGTCCCAGGGTTCCTAGTTACTTTTTCTTTCTTTTCTCCTGCATTTTTAGTAGCAGGACAATGTGATTTTCCTCAAAAGTGGTCATTTCTTGCACATGATGAAAGGGAATCCTAGCAGGGAAGTCAGTACTTAATGTGTGATGGGGAGTACGCTAAGCCTTCTGGAGACTGGCATGAGGGTTGCAGATGGGCAGTGTGATGGAGAGGGCAAGTATGCACAGTTCTTGCTGGCTCTGTTTACGCCCAAAATGTGTTAGCTGAGAGAAGAAATTCAGTGGGGACAGATTCCTGCCATCCAAAAATGAGGGAAGGAACAGCCATTTCCCATGCCTACCCAGCAGCTAGTTAATGTGAGCCCCACTCCTGACAATGCAGTGACAGATCTGTTCTAAGGGCATTGGTTGCTTTTTAATTCTTGCCAGTCTGTTTTATAAGCAACGGGGGCCTTAGGCAATTGGGGTCCCTATGTGAAGGCGCATTGAGGGGCCTTCTATAGGCCCCTACTGCCTCCCTCCCCATGTCCCCAGTCCACCCTGCAGCCCTAACCCCCTTGAGATTCCACCTCCACCCTTGGGATTCCTTGTTTGTTTTGCTGAACCAGACTAACATGACTATCTTGCTGGAACTTGTAAATTATTCTTGGATATGATATTTTTAAAGATCTCTCCATCATGAAGCTTGTAGTTGATCATCTTTTACTTAACATTAATGTACTAATGCTGAACTACAAAGTTAAAAAGAACATTTACATTTTTTAAAAAAAGTATGTGCATTAATTAACAAAAAGCGGTAAAATTAATGATGACTCAAAAATAACAAATACCACATTTAAAATTTTGGCAGTCAAATCTTACAAATTTTTCGTATAGGCTTGGGTTTATGGACACTAGAAGTTTAATACAACAAAAATAAGTGAAAATAAGGTTTTTAGTGTGTTCCTGTAAATGAAAAACACCAAATTTCAATCAAAGTCTCTTAAGTACTCAAGTTCCTAAGACTCCGGCCCCTCAAAAATATTAAATAGTACAAAAGAAGCTAAAAATTTACTTACCAAAAGAAAGGCATACAGCACAGACATCACACACAGCTGTAATGACTGCCTGAGGGCAGCACTGTATTTATATGTAGCAGCTCATATGAACCTACCTGTTAACCTGAGCTAACCAAAGCCAAAGAAAAAATTGTTGCAAAGGAAAGGGCAAAAGCAGGGCCATAACTACGATGGGGCCAAATGGGGCTTTGCCCCAGGTGTGCCAGAGTGGCTCAATAGAGCCACTCATTTAAAAGGTGTGTTTTGCGGCGCCGGCCCCAAGCACTGCTAATGGTAAGGGACGCGTTCCAATCAGAATGCGCCCCAGGCGGCAGATCGCCACATTACGGCTCTGGGCAAAAGAAGAAAAGGTAAGAAAAGGAAAAGGCAATATTTCACAGGTGGGATTAAAAAATGGCAGAATAAATGGCCACGCTGAGGAACTAAAAGATGAGACCACTGAAAAAATTCCTCCTATTGTGCTGTCTGTTGTTTACTCCTGCATTTTTAGCATGTCAGTGTGAAGGTGATGAGCAGATAATGATGAAATCTGCAATTCAGACAAAGCACAGATCCTAATGATAGGGTGTCTTGATGAGCCAAGACTGAAAGGTGCTTAGGCTTCCAGCCCTCTGCTAGATGGGAACAGCCTCTGTATTTTTCTATATTTTCATTTCTGTCCACCAAATTGAGGACGGGGCCCCTTAGTGCTCAGGGCCCTAGGTGCCCACCTACCCCTAAAGCTGCCACTGTTTATAAGCACCATGCAATTCTGCTTGAATTCACTGATGCAGACAGTACAGGTTGTATAACTCTTGGGGTCTGTAGACACACTGGTCTCACCAGCTAGGGTTACTCAAGTCGATGACCAATTTCAGTCCTTGGGGCTATTCATCTGCCTAAAGCATCACTATTTGCAACAGCCCTCGAAGCAAGTTACTTTAAATAAAGAGGGAAATTAAGGTTAATTCACTTTGCACTGAATTTTTAACAAAGCCACACGGTGTCAGCCTAGACATTCAGCTTTAAACATGAACCTTTCACGGCTGAGAACTCGATTCACATTTAGCTACAATAATAAACTGAAAAATTGTCCCAAGCCCACTTGTTACGAATGTGGATAAAAATAGATGACTAAAAAAAATCTGATTTTGTTTTAAATTCACTTGCATACAGATTACTTTTTCAAAGTAAGCCTACTTAGGCTGTCAACTATATAATTAATTTAATGTTAAGGCCTGAACATAATATATTGAAGTAATCTAAGTTAAATACAAAAATAATATAAAATAGCACATATTTGCTGCAAAAATTTTAAAGAAAAGCAAATGCCTGAACACTGGACGTCACTGGCAAGGTACATGGGATCAGAGTCTGCTGAAGTGCCAAAAAAATTGACAGTAGGGGCCTTTTCTGGAGATGCAGAGAATAATTTCATTTCAGTCCCTTCAGCTAGTTTGGTTCAATGACTAGTTCGTTCAATTTAAGAAACTAATTTGGAGTTGAAAAAGAAAGCTTAACTTCCTTTCCCAATGTACAAATAAAAAATTGGTATGGGAGGATGAGATCGACTGATTCTAAAGTTCTAAAGGACATAGGTCGAGCTCCACAAAGGGATTTAGACACTGCAACATTGAGCATTGCAGTGCTTAACTTCCAGGCACCTAGAAAACCACAAGAACACCGCAATCCACAAAGCCTGAGTTAGGTGCCTAGCTCCCCTATTCAATGAAGGGGAGAAAGAGGCAATGCTATCCACAAAAGCTGGCAGGGAGGCACCTAAATTAGCCAGTCACAAGTAGGAATGTAAAAACTTAATCAGGGCTGTTACCTCATTTGCTATGGGGGACAAGATTTCAAATCAAAATCAAATCAAATCATGACTTAAATGTACTTCAAGTTGGCCGTACATACCATATATCAAAATACTATAGCACTGTTGTGGCATCACAGACTGCTGTGTATGCAAAAATGTGCTCCACGACACTGTTCCCTCTAAGCTGTGTGCGTGTGCGCACGCACACAGGTTATGAAGCCTGCGCACATAACAAAATAAAATGTGCACAAAAAATTCAATAGTGCTAATATTGGTGCTCACAAAGAAACGTTTTTGCGCACACAAAGAAATTGTTTGTGCACACAGTCTACGAGTAATTAGAGGGAACATTGCTCCGCGATATCACTCACTCTGTTAGGGAGAGAGTGTGGTCTCACGGGGTACGTCTACCTTGGAGCCTCATGTCGACTTAAGGAAGGTTAAGTCTACCTACAGATGCCTGCGGCCACATTTGGCTTTTATTAAGTCGACTTAAGGACTTCCTTAAGTCGACTTAATAACACCACCTCTTAAGGTCAACTTAATGCTTAAGTTGACCTTATTAAGTTGACTTAATCCACTGTAGATGGGGAAAGCCCTTAAGTCTAATTGGTACTTCTCTGATGCAATGTGGGACAGCGCCCCACAACACACCACTCCATTGACCTAGCACCTGCCAATGTGGGCACAGGCAGTCAACAGCAGTTTTCAACGTGGACTCTCTAAGTCGACTTAATAAGGTTGACTTTAAGCACAAAGCACAAAGTTTCACTCAGACTCTCACCTTGTTAGGTTGACTTAACAGAGCCTCCAGTGCAGACATACCCATGGAGGGCAGTCTCTCATACCCCATGCTCTGTCATGTCACAAGACCTGAATATCTGGTGGCATTGCGGAGTGCTGAGTATGTGAGATCACAGTCTCTCTCTTCTAAGGAGAGTGTGGTCCTATGGAGCATTCTTTCAGGCAGAATGAAAGAAGTTCACGGGTCTCATGTGTGACACCCCTGGCTTAAATGTTTAAATGGTAATCAGAAATAAATGATTAAATAAATAATAAGCAATATATGTTTAAATGTTAAATGTTTAGACACTAAGCAGTAATAAATGTTTTGAACAGCTTTATTACCATTTAAACTGGGTGGGAGGGGAGCAGCAGCTGGACTCTGCTCCTGGTAAGCCAGAGCAGCTGGGCAGCTCTTGCTCATATGGAGGCACAGAGCCCAGTGCAGAGTGGTGGGAAGCCACAGCTGGGCTCTGTTCACTCTCCACAAGTGAGGGCTACCCAGCTACTGTTCTGTATGCACAACAGGGGGAAATCACAGCTAGGGAGCTCTTGCCTTGCAGTGAGGAGCTGAGTCCAGCGCGGCTTCCCCATCCTCCTCCATGCCTTCAAGCATTTAAAAGTTCTATTTTTAGAACATTTAAACGGCTCTTAATTCAATTAATTTTTACATCCCTAGTCACAGCTGCTGATGACAGGTGTATGTGCTAAGCCCCTCTTTTTTTGGGGACCCTCCAGACCAATAAGGTTTCTATCACCTCCTGTGCTCTAGCTCTGGAGGCCTTTCACACATGTAAGCATGGTTCAGTTCCTTGATACTAGCAGCCAACCCACAAGCACAAAGTCTCACTGGGTATGTCTACATAGATGTTATTTGACATAAGGCTTATTTTGAAATAACTCTTTTTCTGTCCATGCAGACATTCAGTTATTTAGAAATAAGCATTTCATTATTTTGAAATAACAAAGCGCTATTTTGAAATAATAAAACCTGCTTTTATTTCAAAACAGCACTTAACTCAAAATTATTATGAAATAAGCTATTCTACTCTAATGAAGACTTTCTATTTTGAAATAATAACTCGTACCTTATTTCGAATTAGAGAGTCTTCACTGGTCTCCTAATTCAAAATAATAAATTTGAAGTAGTGCTAATTCAAAATCATTATTTCAAATTAAAATCAAAATACAAAATAACTATTTCAAATTAATTTTGTCAGTGTAAACATAGCCACTCAGACTCTCACAAGCCACATTACCCTATATAGGCTGGCACCGACAGCCATTCCAGTCATAAGCTCCCCAAATGCATCCTTTATGAGTTGCACATTACCAGACACTTGGAGCATTTCTCTCTGGTTTGTCACCACTGAAAGCATAAAAGCCAGTCCCAAAGATATTGTTTACTTTGGAATACATAGTTCACACAGTTTGAACATCAGGGACCTACTTGGCAAGAAAATATACAAAAAGTTTATTTAAGAAAAAAACACTGATTCAAAGATGAAATAGTGAAGAAAAGCAACCATATACAAGTTACATAAAAAATAAACATCAAGATGCAACTGCCAACTTTATGCTTCTATATTAGATAGAATCATTTTTCTAATACAAAGAAAACACAGCAGATGGAATTCAATTTTGATAAGTTCCAAAGGGGCAGCTGTGTTAGTCTAGTTCAGTAAAACAAACAAGAAGTCCTGTGTTTGAATCTTAACACCTGCTTTGATTTGCTTTTACAATGTGACCTGATCCCATGACTTAAACTTCCCTGTATTTATTTCCTCGCATTCTGTTAAATTCCCCCATCTTCAAAGTGGGATTTTGTCCCACCAAAGCTCAAGCAATGAACACATTTGTTAGTGTTTAAGTGCCTGTTGAGAGAAAAGTTCGTTCTCTGCTCTGGTCAATGAAGGAGCTGGACAACAGGAGGAAGAATCAGAAGTTTATTGACACTCAGAGCTACTGAGTGTGGCCGGCCCTGAAGGACCGGTGCTAAAGGGTTTTATACACAGGTACAACTGACTTAATTCAAGGAAATCTAAAAATGGTTAATATATTCAAGGTAAACAAGATTAATACATTTATTAGTACCATATAGGGATAGTTTTCATACATATTCATATGGGGTAAAGGAATTTCTTTGTTAGGATCTTATGTTTCATATAAGATAGGAGAATTAGGAAAGAAGGTCAGGCTGGCTCCTCAGAGTCTGGGAATGTAATAAACAGGAGAAATTGTTGATTAATAGGTGACCTTGAGACTGGTGCAGTTTCCCCTAACTCCTGCTTATAGACTGTTCAAGGATGAGAGGGGCCCTGTACTTTTGTTAGTCAGACTAGAGGTTGAAACTAGACTAGAGGGAACAGTGCTAAGATGGAGTCACTTATGCTCACAAGTTTGTGATCTTATTACAAATCTCACAACAGTGCCACAGGACTCCTTGTTTGTTTTAATGTTGATAAGTGCAAACTAATACAAACTAATACATACTATCCATACAAAATGATGAGCTCTAAATTAGCTGTTACCACTCAAGAAAGATATCTTAGCATCATATAGGATAATTCTCTGCACACATCCAATCTGTACATCACAGCAGTCAAAAAAACTAATGGTATGTTTGGAAACAGAGAGAAAGAAATAGATAATAAAAAAGAAAATACCATAATGCCACTATATACATCTGTATTCAGGTTACACCTTGAGCACTGCCTGAAGTCTTGGTCACCTCATCTCAGAAAAGATACATTAGAATTAGAAAAGGTACAGAGAAGGGCAATTAGAAAATGATTAAGGGTATGGAACACCCCATACAAGCAGATACTAAAAAGACTGGGTCTGGTGGAAGCTTAGAAAAGAGACGGCTAAGGGGAAATATGATAAAAGTCTACAAAATCATGAATGATATGGAGAATGTGGATCTCGACTTACCTCACCTACTCAGGTGACTACTCACTCCTGAGTCACTCCACACCAGCCTCCTTCATGCAATTGATTCCAGGCAGTGAGAGTTACAACCAGGGGGCAGTCCCCATGTAAGCACCCTCTGTCCCCAGAAACCACAGTGTAAGCTTCTGCCTTATAGGGATTGGGACCCACTCCCAGTCACCATAGTCTCATTGGTCATGCCCAGACTCCCTCACTCACACCGTCTAAAGTCCACACAGCTTTAGATAAAACAAAGTTTATCTAAAGTTTAGTTTATTGATTAGGATATGATTTTAAGTGAGTATATAACAAATCAATGCACAATCATTTAATAATGCAGTCAGAAGTTGCCACAACCAAAAATAAAGGATATAAAAAGCACACTGTCTAGCCACACTCCTACAGTTATGCTCATCTCACCACTCAGGTCTGGCTGTGATGGTCTGCAGCTGTTCTCTACCTATTTCAGACAGGGAACAGTCCTTCTTGTAGATGTTCCAAGATAGAGTGTCTCTGACAAAAAGTCACAAGCCATTCAAAGTGTCTTTCTTTCCATATCCCCCCCAACTCTCTTTCTTCCTGAGCTGTGGTGATTTCCTTCCTTCTACCTGAGCTACACTGCCTTTATCATGTAATTCTCCAGCCTGAGCAAGGGAATCCTGAGGATCCGAGCTATGTAACATGCTTCATGTCTGTACACATACGTGATGCTGCAGGGAACATGACAACATAGTAGAGCAGGGGTCAGCAATCTTTGCTGACCCCTGTGCCGGCCCCTCCTCCTCGACTCTTAGCTAATGTCAGTGGCTCCCTCTACAGAAATAAAAACAGCGGCTGCCTGAAAATTTGGTAGCAAGCCCTGGCTGGAGGTCGGGGGGCTGGGAGGGGGTGCTTCCCTGGCATGCCCTTGAAAGGAACCACTCGTGGAAAGAAGCTGCCTGCAGTGGCTCCCTTTGGCAGCATGCCTGGAGACAGGGTCCCCAGGGATGCCATGGAAAGAAGCTGCCTGGAGCGGAGCAGCTCTTCTTGGGGGGGGGGGGGGCAGGCATGCTGGAGAAAGAATCTATCCAGAGTGGCTCCTTGGCAGGTGTACACCATGGAGAGAAGCCATTCCAGGCATCTTTTTTCCACACCGTGCCTGGAACATGGGCATGGTGAAGGACCCATCATGCCCCGGCTGCCCCTGAAAGAAGCTGCCCTGAGTGGTTTTCAGTGGTAGGAGACACAATTTCTGTAGCACTGCAGAGGGTGCCGCATGCCGCTCCAAATGGGCTCTCGTGCCACTGTTGGCATCCGTGCTGGGGGCTGCCTACCCCTGTAGTAGAGCTTTCAAATGGGAACCCTGCACGGCATAATTGGCATCAAATCATACGATCACAGTGCAAAAGTGAACAGAAGAATCATATAGATCACAGCCTGAGAGTGCACGGATGTGCAACATGTGCATTTCAGAATTTTCTGGGACTCCAGAGGAGGAAGGGTAGATGACTTTCGGGAAGCAGAATTCAAACTGATGGCCAAAATGGCATTGTGGGACACTTCCCGAAGGCCATTTACTGAGACATCAGGTTTTAGGCAAGCATGGTGTCAACACTGACACTGTCACTAGAAGTTTGAAGTAAAAAGCTCTATGCCTCTTAGTAAGGTGGTTTTATTGTCTTGCAAGATCAGGGGAATTAGGTTCGTGGGAGGGAGGATTGTAGTGTGCATACCACCACTGCTGTGATGTCAAAAGATGACTCTGGTTGCCAAAAGTCTGTAGTAGTGTAGATCAGCCCTTAGTCTCTTTCCATTAACTGTAATGGTTCATTGTTGTTTTCGCCTAGGTTGGACAATGGATAGCTACTTGAAGCTGGCTTCACATAAACAATTGGTGCTCCACCCTGCTTGACTGCTCACCACCCTGCTTTGAGGTGTAGTATTGATTATCAAATACATAAATTTACAACCACAGTCTGTATAAATATTTCATGACTCTCAAGTTCAGAGCATTACAAGTTTTATAAGACACCTGATATACTTTCATAGTAAATAAAACAGTATGCAATCAATTGGCTTAATGCTCATTTTTAGGTTTCTGTCTCCCCCGTGGAAATATCTGGACCCTGATTGTCACACGTCCCTTCTCACAAAGATAGGCACCTATATCCAGGCTGCAGGAAGATGCCTATCTCTACTTAGCTCTCCATGAGTGGAAACCTGTAGTCAGTTGGCTAAGGTGCCTAGGTAGTTTCTTGTGAGAATGAGTTAGATGCCTGCCTGCCTCCACACAAAATGACTGGTGAAAGAGGTGCAGTGGTGTGTCAGGAGAGGCAACTGCCTGATGACCATTACGTGTACATGGGACACAGCAACATCAGAATTAAAAAGCATTTAGTTGCAAATCAACATTGTTTTAATATTCTAACTAATGACACTCAATCTTTCTTTAGGAAAAAATTGAAAGTAAAAATGCAAAACCCAGTTAAAATCCATGTTTCTAGTCATCACCTCCTGCTTTCTGATGTTAATCAGGATTGTAAATGTTGCTTTAAATCTCTTTTATGTAAATCAATCTACCCGCATGTTACAGACCATTCCAGATCTTGTGGGAAATCTCCATGACACTAATGATTTCAAACCCCATTTTTTAAAAAGTTGGCACAGTAGAAAGTTCTTTGACCATAATTGGTAATGCTCCTTGATACTAGGCCATTTTACTGCCATGTATGCATCTGGCAAGTTTTGTACTAATCCAATGATCTCCCAAAAGCTCATGTGATAAATTCGTTATTCTATAAAAAGTGCCAACAGACTTGTTGTTTGTTTTGCAGGATTACTACGTTCTTCTTTGAGTGATGTCTCGTGCTGCTCCACTTAAGGTGCAGCAGCATCCTGGCACTGACTAACGGCGTTTAAATAGCAGATCTTTAGCAGGCTGCGCTTGCGCAGAGTCAGCATGCGACCCCCTCAGTGCGGCTCGGTGCAAGAGCACCTGCATCCCCTCAGTTCCTTTTTAACTGTCCTTGACTGCTAACGGTCTCTTCATCCCGCTGTCTTTTTTCGCTCTTTTGGGCTCCTATTTGACAAAAAACCATATCCTTTTAGTCATACTTTCTTTTATTAGACTTAGTTCTTAAAAAAAACAAAAAAAAACAAAAAACAAACAAAAAAAAAACCCCGACGCGCGTTTGAGTTGCACTCTCTGCCCTCAGCTTTCTGCCGACTACGACTAAGACACCTCACTGCTATGTCTGTCTCTCCTGGTTTTAAGAAATGTACTCAATGTAATGAAGCCATGCCGCTCTCGGATGGACATCGCCAGTGTATCAGATGCTTAGGTGAAGCACACATTCCTCTGTTGTGCAAGCATTGTGCAAAACTCAGTAACAGAGCCAAGAAAGATAGAGAGCTCTGCCTCAAGATCTTATTAATGGAGAAGTCACTTTGTCCTCCTGAAGCTCTTGTCTCTGAGTCACACTCGGATCAACAACTTTCAAATACACTGCAGCCAAGCGCAACCTCCACTTCCAGACAGGGGCACTCTCCTCACAGAAAAGTGTTAAAACCGAACACCCCAGAGGCTACTGGGTCCTCGGGTGATTCGCGTTCAGTGTCATCTCATGTCTCCAAACGAAGCCGAGACACTGTATCAAAATCAACACACCGGCACCGTGCTACTAAGTCACAGCCGGAACCGCGGTCTCTAGTAGACCAACACACTGCACCACAGGGCTCCCAGTCAAGCAAGTTCTACGGTGCCGCCGGCACCAGCCCCAACGGCTCCCCTGCCTGATGAGGATAGCATGCCTGCACCAAATACAGGCACTACTCTGACACTGGCTCTGACACAGTCCAATGCCAGCCCTGTTGAAAAGACCTCTGTATCTGCACCACAGCAGCCACTCAACTGCACTCGGAGCTCGTCTCATGTGAGAGCTTCACCTCCCAGGAAGCGCTCACACAAGACACATCACGTATCCCCTGTATCACACTATGGGGACTGTACATCTAGATCACCTAGCTTCGCCACATCATCAAGATTCTCTAGGTATTATAGAGATTACACAGCATCAGGGTATTCATCAACAGCCTCCTCCCCCCGTCATGACCATAGCTGCTGCCGTTCCTTCACCCCCGCTCACAGACACCCTTCTAGCAGGCATAGCTACTGCCGACACTCGCGTTGTTTCAAAGCACTATCATTCCCGTTCACACTATGTCAAGCACCCCCCTTCCCCTGCAGACAATTTACCACTCAATAGTCCGCAGACTGTCAAACGTACCTCCCCTGCTGTGAGCACAAATAGCTCAATTAACACCTTTCAACGAGCTCATTCAGTTACCACAGAAAATTCTAATGATTCCATTCACCACCCTCAGATAGCCTAACAGGAGGAGGAACCTTTTATACAGCTCCCAACTAATTCTCCTGATGACTTGAAGCAATTTAATGAACTATTTAGGAGAGTGGCTCGGGACCTGGACATTACTTTACAGGTGGCAGAGCCACAGCACAAGCTCCTCAAAATACTCCATTCAGCCTCCTCAGCTATTAATGCGATCCCCATGAATGAGGCCATCCTCGAACCAGCTAATCTGATCTGGCAAACTCCAGCCACCATTCCACCAACCAGCAGATGCGCAGATAGGAAGTATTACATTCCTCCAAAAGACATGGAGTTCCTGTTTACTCATCCTCCACCTAATTCCTTAGTAGTTGACGCTGCCAGCCAGAGGGGCAAACAACCTACTTTTAAGACCACTCCCTCGAATAGGAATTGGAAACAGGCTGATGCCATAGGCAAAAAGGTTTACTCCTCTTCTACACTACTTATTAGACTGGCTAACTATGCAGCACTACTATCTAATTACAACTATAACATATTCGACAAGCTATCCAAATTTACCTCCGAGACTCCAGACCCTAAAAAAGACCAAATCAAATCAGTTATCGCAGAGGGTCATTTAACTGCTCATACCTTTCTGCAGATGTCCATGGATGCCGCGGACACAGCAGCACGCATTACAGCTGCTGCAATAGTCCTTCATCGCGCCTCTTGGCTGCATACAGCGGCTCTACCGCATGACCTGCAAAATCAAATTGAAGATTTACCTTTCGAGAAACACCACCTGTTCTCTACCAAAACAGACGAGATATTACATTCCATGAAGGATTCACATGCCACCTTGTGTACTCTCGGTATTTTTCCACCATAAAATCGAAGATCCAACCTCCACTTACAGCCTTTTCAGCGGTGGTATCAATCCCAATTCTCATCCCTGCCGGATGTTAAAGCATTTGACCAACAGCACAGGTCTAAAAACAGATTCTACAAACGTAAAATGAGACCTCAACAGTCTTCTTCTTCTTCTTCCACACAACCACTACAGTCAAAACCTCACTTCTGATGTGTTGGTCGAGGGTCTGATCATACCCGACCTTCTAGTGGCATAACTTCCCTTCCATTTACTTTCAAATTTGGGTTAGCCCATTACTTTTCAGTTTGGTCTAGTATTACAACGGACAAATGGGTTTTGGAAATAATTAAATTTGAGTATTCTATCCCATTCGTATCCACGCCCCCTTTCCACCTCCCTACCCCGTCCCTCTTTAGGGACCCCTCTCACGTACAAGCTCTTCAGCATGAGATTCAACAGTTATTACAACTGGGAGCTACTGAACCAGTACCCCCACAGTTCTGGTGGTCAGGATTTTACTCACACTATTTTGTTGTACGTAAGAAGTCAGGAGGGTAGAGACCGATAGTGGACCTAAGACCTTTGAATAAGTTTGTCAAATGTGAGAAGTTCAAGATGGTTACTTTAAATACTATTATTCCCTTGCTGCGTGAAGGTGATTGGTTTTCAGCCCTCGACCTTAAAGATGCCTATTTTCATATTACGATTCATCCTTCCCACAGGCATTTCCTGAGATTCACCACCGGCGACCAACACTTCCAATACAAAGTCCTTCCTTTCGGCCTCTCCACAGCACCTCGTGTTTTCTCCAAGGTGCTAGTGGTCGCCATAGCCCATCTCCATGCCTGCGGAATCAAGATTTATCCATACCTAGACGAATGCTTGCTCATGGCTCCCTCCTACTACCTTTGTCTTCAGGCCATAGCTACCACCACAACGTTATTTCATCAGCTCGGGCTGAAAATAAATGTAGAAAAATCTGTCATGACTCCAACTCAGTCCATAGAATTCATCAGCGCTATTCTAGATTCAAAAACATCCCAAGCATACCTACCACAAGCATGCAAGTTAGCAATCCGTGATCTCATCGACCACATTCATACCGTACCTCTAGTCACCTCACAAATGTTGTTGAAACTCCTCGGTCATACGGCAGCGTGTACGTCAGTGGTCCCCCATGCACGATTACATATGCGGACTCTTCAGTCGTGGGTAGCAACAGTCTACAGACCACATTTTCACCCACTCCTAAAGCAAGCGTTGGTTCCCACCAGGATCAAAACCTCGTTGAATTGGTGGAAGAACTTTCACAATCTCTCAATAGGGGGTCCATTCGTGCAACCACCACCGCAGTGCATCATAACAACAGACGCTTCCTTAGCCGGGTGGGGAGCACACATGACCAATCACTTTGTTCAGGGACAATGGTCACGTGTAGAGATATCCCTCCACATAAATATATTAGAACTCAGAGCCATCTGAAACGCATGCAAACGCTTCCTCCCACTCATTTGGGGAAAAGCTGTAACGATCATGTTAGACAATATGGCATGTGTTTACTATGTAAATTGCCAAGGTGGGGCAAGATCCCCCTCTCTCTGCATAGTAGTGGTGAAACTTTGGATGTGGTGCATCCACAATCATGTCCATATTTCTGCCACATATCTACCAGGCCTACAAAATGTTACAGCAGACGCTCTCAGCAAAGTATTTCCCATGACGCACGAATGGCGGCTCAACGATTCCATTCTACGAGACGTATTTTGCAGATGGGGATACCCATTAGTAGATCTGTTTGCGACAGCAGCGAACACGAAATGCCCTCACTTTTGTTCCAGGGCCCACGACGAACCTCAAACATTAGGCGACGCTTTCATGTTGGACTGGTCGAAGGGTCTTCTTTACGCCTTTCCACCGATTCCTCTTATATCCAAGGTGATCCAGAAGATCAAGCACGATCATGCATCGGTCATACTAATTGCCCCCGCATGGCCCAGACAGTTCTGGTAATCCACACCTCATCGATCTATCGGCACGCAGACCAATACATCTACCATTAATCAACAATCTACTGTACCAACCCAACACTCCTGCACACCACCCAGACATCAGCAGGCTACATCTGACAGCCTGGTATTTAGTTGGTTCCACATGACAGAGAATTCATGTTCACAGCAGGTTAAAGACATTTTACTTCATAGCAGGAAGCTGTCTACCAGACAATCATATACGTACAAATGGTGTCGGTTTGCCATATGGTGTTCAGATAACGCTCTCCAACCTGACGCGACCACTATCCCACAGATATTGGACTACCTCCTTCACCTGGAACACTTATCTCTTTCCAACGGTTCCATTAGAGTCCATTTATCGGCGATTTCAGCACTCCATCCTACAAACCATTCATCATTCTTTGCCCATCCCATAGTTAAAAGGTTCCTAACGGGTTTGCAGAAGATATTTCCACCCATTCGTCCTACAACAATTCCATGGAACCTCAGTCTCGTCCTTAGGGTCCTCATGAAGCCACTGTTCGAACCACTTGCTACATGTTCTCTGTACTACCTGTCCGTGAAAATATCCTTTTTGGTAGCCATAACATCAGCAAGGAGAGTCAAGGAGTTAAACGCTCTACGATGTGACTCTCCTTATACGGTATTTCACAGTGATAAAGTCTCCCTACACCTGGACCCCAGCTTTTTACCAAAGATAGTTTCAGCTTTTTATATCAATCAAGCCATACACCTTCCAACATTTTATCCAAAACCCCATACTTTGTCGTTACATGCTTCGTTGCACACCTTAGATGTAAGAAGAGCGCTCGCTTTCTACATTGATAGAACAAAACCGTTCAGGAAGAGGAATAAACCCTTTGTTTCTTTCGCAGAGAGACAAAAAGGTGAACCTGTCTCCAACCAGCGTCTCTCCAAATGGATACGGGACTGCATTCACACGTTACACTATCACGAATAGCCAAGTTCCTTCAGGCATTCGTTCCCACTCTACTAGAGCAATGGCAACAACCACCGCGTTCTTAAAATAATGTGAATATTGAGAACATATGTTGGGCATAACCCGCATACTTTTATGTCTCACTATGCTTTGGATATAGCTGCAGCGCGAGATGCATCTATGGGCTCGAAAATCCTATCTTCATGCAGGACATCCCACCACCTGCTTACGTAACTGCTACATAGTCACCTTAAGTGGAGCAGCGCGGGACATCACTCGAAGAAGAAGAGTTGGTTGCTCACCTGTAGTAACTCTGTTCTTCGAGATGTGTGTCCCGTGATGCTCCACCACCCTCCCTCCTCCCCTCTTGTCCTTTCTCTCTGCAGATGCAGGTATGTTAAAAAGGAACTGAGGGGATGCAGACGTGCTCGCGCCGAGCCGCACTGAGGGGGTCGTGTGCTGACTCTGCGCAAGCGCAGCCTGCTAAAGATCTGCTATGAAAACTCCGTTAGTCAGTGCCAGGATGCTGCTGCACCTTAACTGGAGCATCACGAGACACACATCTCGAAGAACAGAGTTACTACAGGTGAGCAACCAACTCTTCTTCTGCAACATAGCTATCAAATTCTTTTATGTCCTTTGACCACTGAGCTAAAGAGAGTCAAAGTTATATGGGTCTTATAAGTATTGGCAAGTTCGAAAGGGTTAGCCGTGTTAGTCTAGTTCAGCAAAACAAGAAAGGAGTTTTGTGGCACTTACAGACTAACACATTTATTTATCACAGGAGCTTTCATGGGAGAAAATCCCACTTTGTGGACTTAATAACTCTCGCCCTCAAAGTCGACTTTAAGGGTTAAGTTGACTTTATTAAGTCGATTTAACAACATGTGGCCACTAAAGTCAACTTAAGGCAGGAAAGCCATTTAAGTTGACTTAAACAAATAGGGACTGTCTGGATGTGTCTACATTATGGGCTTAAGTTGACTTAAAGCCTTTTAAGTCAACTTAAGCAAAGCCCAGGCTATATTTAGAAATTATTAAGT
>ML682066.1:5113253-5177855 GCA_007922195.1 Podocnemis expansa
TGCTTAAGTCGACTTAATAACTCCTGCCCTGTAAGTCAACTTAAGCATTTAAGTCGACTTTACAGGGCAGGACCTGCTCCCATCCCCACCTCAGAGCATGAGTGGGCTCCAGTGCCCTGATCCAATCTGGCTCCCAGCCCTCTCTGTGGACAGCAGGGACTGGCTACCAGTTCCTGCAGAGAGAGGCTGGGGGCCCAGTCAGGCTCTCAGCCCCTCTTTGCAGGCAGCAGGGACTGGCAGCTGATCCTGATCTGGCTCCCAGCCCCTCTCCACGGGCACGGGGGGCTGGCAGCTGACTCCTACCCTGGCTGCTTGCAAGAGGCCAGGGCAGGAGTCAGCTGCTAGCCCCTCCCACCCGCGGAGAGGGGCTCTGAGCTGCAGCACAAGCAGCTTTAAGCCTGGTCAAGTTGACAAGCAGGCAGTCTGTGGAATTGACCAGGCTCCCAGCAAAGCAACTGAGAGCCTGGTTAATTTGACAGGCACTGAGCTGTGAAACTGACCAGGCTTCTAGCTGCTCCAGCCCTGGCAAGAAGCTGGGAGATAGATAGACAAAGCTCTGAGCCAGCTCCTAGGCCCTGCAGTCTGTGGGTGGCAGAGAGAAGCTAGCAGCCCAATCGAGCTCCCGAACCCCTGCTGCAGGTAGCAGGAGCCAGCTTCCAGCTCCCTGCTGCAAGGCTTGGGAGCCAGAGTCAGCTCCCAGATGCCTGCCAGATTTGGCTCTAGGAGCCTGATGGGGGGGGGGGGAGACAGGGGCATCGCTGGCGCCGGGCACACAGACCTCTCCCAGTCTCCAGCCTGATCGGGCTGGAGATCTGGGGCCCAGCTGCCCGCGGCCATGGCAGCCGCTTCTCCAAGGCTGGACAGCCCTGCGGCTGCCACTCCTGGCCCCAGGGATCTGGGGCCCAGCCACCCAGGGGCGTGGCCTGTGGGCAGGGGGCGGGGCCTGGGCCAGTGCCCCGGGTCCTTCCTGGGGTCAGTGCGGCTCCGGGGGGGGGGAGGGCAGTGGGGGTAGGTCTGCAGGGTGTCCAGTGCAGACATACCCAGAAGTCAATTTAAGAAGGTCGATTTAAAGTCGACTTCTAAACCCTCCCCCACCAGTGAAGACATAACTTTGACTTTATTAAATTGACTTACCCGAGCCTTAACATAGTCCTGGAGTCTGGGAGAATGCAGTTATCTTAACTTTTGCCATTGGAAAGGCTATAACTATCCTTAATTAGGTTAAGTAATCTTTTTGAGTCAAGAAGAGGAAGGTTATGTTATTTAATTTATTTATTTTAAACGGACTATGTTATTTGGTTCGTTCTTAACAGAAAAACTTGGCTCCTTTCTTTGGCGTTTTCTGAGTCACTTCATCTGATGTTGAATGGAGGCGGCCCTGCAGTCAAGTGCCATCTGGTGGAAATTTCATTAAAAGAAATCGAGTGTAGGAGAAAGATTCGGGCTTTTTGAATAAAAACACAAACCCCTTCATGAGGAATAGCCTATTCATATGAAACCTTGCGATTTCCTACCCTTCGTGGCCAATATTTCCTATCATACCGCGCCTACGAGCTGCTGTTGAAAATCAGAAACATCTTTTGCAAGCGGCCTGAGCAAAGCGTCGCCGCTTCAAGTAGAAAATGAACCGCCTTTAACTACGGAGTGGGAGCGCTCAACAGGCTTGTTTTGTCTTCAAAGGGAGCTTTGAACAGCTTCCATGGCGTGGTGTTTGGGTTCAAACAAGATGCCCCCTTCTCCTTTTGATGTCTTGCTGACTTCCTCGTATTTACGCTGCGCTTGGGGAGGGGGGATATGGCTGATAATGCTTTGACTGGTTTTGGCTTGTAGGCAAGATTTTGAAGCCCGGCTGGGCGTCCGAGATCCCTCTCCTCTGCCGGCAGAGTCCGTGGGTGCAGACGGCAGGGGCTGAGGCCGCGCAGAGGGAGAGTGAAGCTGTGCCGCGGCAGGCACTCCGGATTGTGCACGCCCGGACGGCGCCTTAGGAAGGGGCTAGAGAGGCGCCGGGGGCGATCGCACCCCCGCCTGCGGGCCAGCGCTGCCCCATTCCGGGATGCGGGGCAGACTGTCGCCCGCCCCAGGTGTGCGGCAGGCAGCCGGCTGCTCGGATGTGGGCTGGGGCTACCCTGGCTGC
Organism: Podocnemis expansa; assembly: GCA_007922195.1. NCBI lineage: Eukaryota > Metazoa > Chordata > Testudines > Podocnemididae > Podocnemis > Podocnemis expansa. The sequence goes on from ML682066.1 coordinate 5,115,388, forward strand.
TTTGCTGGGCGGGGTGAGGCTGTTTGGCGCCGGCGGCGGATAGCAGCGGGGTGGGGAGCTGCCAGGCGTGCTGGCTGCGGTGCGTGTGCCCAGCCCACCCTCGCGGTGTGCCAGGTGACAGACCTACCCCTATATATGCCGCCGGGAAGCGCTTCCTCCTCAGCGCCACCGCTTCTCCTCCTCCTCCTCCTCCCCAAGAAAGTTTCTTTCCCAAAGAGCGCGGCAGAGCCATGGAGGAGCCGTTCAGCCCGGAGAGATTCGCCCCGCTCCTCAACCTCTCCAGCGCGGGCCTGAACCGCTCCTCCTCGCCCGCGGAGCGCCGGCCGTCCCTGAGCCGCCAGCTGCGGCTGGGCTCGGCGGCCGGCGTCCTGCTGCTGGGGCTGCTGGGCAACTGCCTGGTGCTGCGGCGCCTCTGCTGCGGCCGGGGCCGGCGCCGGCGCCGGCTGGACTTCCTCGTGGCGCAGCTGGCGCTGGCCGACCTGTACGGCTGCGGGCTGGCGCTGCTCTCGCACCTCACCGCCGAGCTGCTGGGCGCCGCCTGGCCGGCCGCCGACGCCCCCTGCCGCCTGCTCAAGCTGCTGCAGGGCTCCGGCCTGCTGGCCCCGTCCAACCTGCTGGTGCTGCTGGCCCTCGAGCGGCAGCACGTGGTGAGGCGGCCGCCGCCCCCGCCGCCGCCCGCGCGGGCCTTGGCGGCGCTGGGCTGGCTGCTGGCGCTGCTGCTCGCCCTGCCGCAGGCCTTCGTCGTCCGCCGCTGCCGCAGCATCTTCCCGCGCCTGCCGCGCTGGCACGCCCAGGCCTACGGCGCCTACGGGGCCCTCGCCGGCTTCCTGGCGCCCGCCGGCCTGCTGGGCTGGGCCTCCGCCCGCCTGCTGCTCGCCCTGGGCGAGGCCCGCCGCCAGGCGCCGCCGCCGCCGCCGGCCGCCGCGTGGCCCCTGCCCCGCGCGCGGGCCCGGACGCTGCAGCTGACGCTGGTGCTCGTCGGGCTCTTCGCCCTCTGCCGCCTGCCCCGCTTCCTGCTGCAGCTCGCCATGGCCTTCGCCCCGCCCGCCGGCCTGCGGGAGGCGCGGGCCGCGCTGGCCGTCGTGGCCGTCAGCAACAGCGCGCTCAACCCCTACGTCTACCTGCTCTTCCACGGCCGCCGGCCCCGCGCCCGCCCCGCCGCCGCCTGCTGCTGCTGCCCCGAGCCCCGGCCCCGCCGCCGGCCCAAGCGCCGCGCCCCGCACCGACGCCGCCCGAAGGACCGGCCGCCCCCCGGGGCCCAGCCCCCCGCCTGCCGCAGCCCAGCGCTGCCGCCAGGCCCCGGCCCTGCCCAGCCCGAGGCTGCCCCCTCCGCCTGCCACAGCGGCCTCTAGTCCGCCCACCTCCCGCCACAGCGCTCACCCCGCCAAGGGCGCAACAGGGCGCCCGGTGACACCGCTCTACGCCCCCTTGGCCTCCTCGGCCACCCCGCCTGCCCCGGGCCTTGGCCTGCCATTTTCTCCTCTCCCTTCCTGCCTCCTGGCTCTATCCCCTCTCCTTCTTCTTGGTTTGCTCTCCAAATGTGAAACCGCTTTATGCCTCCTGGTCTTGTCAGCCACCCCGCCTGCCCCTCATCTCCCGCCCTGGGCCTTGGCCTGCCATTTTCTCTTCCCATTATTTTTCCTCTCCCTCCCTGCTTCCTGTCTCTTTCCCCTCCCCTTCGTCTTGATCAACTCTCCAACTGTGAAACCATTTTACATCCCCTTAGCCACTCCGCCAGCCCCTCACTTCCTGCCTGAGGCCTTGGCCTTCCATTTTCTCTTCCCGTTATTTTTCCTCTCCCTCCCTACTTCCTATGTCTATCCCCTATCCTTCTTCTTGGTCTGCTCTCCAAATGTGAAACAGCTCTACGCCCCCTTGGCATCTTCAGCCACTCCACCTGCCATTTTCTCTTCCCATTATTTTTCCTCTTCCCTCCCTGCTTCCTGTCTCTATCCCCTACCTTTCATCTTGATCACCTCTGCAACTGTGAAACTGCTTTACGCCCCCTTGGTCTTGTCAGCCGTTCCACCTGCCCCTCACCTCCCGCCCTTCAACATAGTGACCACTTCATTCCTGTAGACAGATCCTTAACGGGATTCCATGATGGGCCTTGGAAGGTCCTATTGATCTTACAACTGGGAGCTCCATAGTTAGTGATTTGTCTTCCCATTATTTCTCCTCTCCCTCCCTGCTTCCTGTCTCTTTCCCCACCCTTCACCTTGATCACCTCTCCAACTGTCCCCTTTTTCTTTTCCAGAGTTTGAATAAGGACAACGGTGGCTGGGTTTAAAGTCAGCCTCTGCTGAGAGGCTCCTTTCATAGATGTTCAGAATGCTAAGACACTGATCTTTGTGTTCATGTGAGGACAGAAATTCAACCCCCTAACCAGGAAAGGGGAACCAGCTTCAGTCCGTCACTCTTTGTAGCCATGCGATGACTAGATGTTGTGTGGTTTTATGGAAGCTAAACTGTGTATTTTGTATCTTTCATATTTTTATTACGAGAGATCTAGCTGCCTTCTTGTTCTTTAGGGATGTGGGACTCAAAGTTAGGGTGTTCAAATGAGTACCACTACTTTACAATTACGCGCAGATACGTATAGGTAGGGAGGAATTTCAGAAAGCCTTTATGCTGAAAACTGGCCAGGATTTTAATGTGTATTATGAGGTGTTTTTTCCTGAAGCGTAACAGTTTTCATGTCCTTTAACTATAACATCGTCCTTTGTGTTTTCAGTCTTTTTTTTTTTTTTTTTTCCCTACAGGAGAAGAGTGCAAAAATCAGCAAGGCTGCTGTTGCTATGCAAACTGACTGAATGTTGTACATATGAATAGCTCTATATTTGTAATCTTTACAGAGCCTTCTGAATCTTCTTGTTACACTCTGTGGACTTAGTGGTAAATAAAGTCGAGTAGATGAAGTGACTACTGCATTTTGTTTAAAGAAACAGTTTAAAAGTAATGGTGCCATTTTGTTTCAATCTGGTCGGCCTCTTTGTAATAGTAGCTGATGAATGTGTTAATCACAATGAAGACTGAGTCAGTGGGCTGTGTGGGCAGATTGTAATGGAAATCTACGTGTATGAAATGCCTCGTGAAAGCCAAAGGTCTTCTAACATTTCTTTATCTGTATGCCTGCCTAATGAACAGTACTATAGAGCTCATTTAATGAGATAATTAGCTCAGTCCTGTCTATTGTTTAGGGTTTGCTCATAACCATGTAGCCAATTGCATATTTTCTAGGTGTCCCTTTGGGCACTGTTTCCACTACATTTAAAGTGAAGCACAGAAGCTACATTCTGTTTCAGATACCTAGGTAAAATGTCTGTTGTGTTCAATGCGAATTGTGTATCATACGACACTCTATACCTCATTGCAGATATCAGTGCTACTAATATGTTAGAACTGTACTGGGCTCCATCGTTACTGTAATTACAACTGAATTCTGAGACCCAGTGATACCAAGGTTGTCCTTTAACATACTTCATTTCTATAGACAGAACTTTAACAGTATTCCATAATGGGCCTTGGAAGGTCCTATTGACCTTACAACGGGGAGCTCCATAGTTAGTGATTCTCTTAACTTCCTTGTAGTTGTAGTGAAGGGGGGGCCTGAAAATCCCATTCATATTCTGCTAGGGTCAAGAGGCTGTGACACTGAACTCAAGTTTAAACTTGTTTAGGCTGTGTCTTTGCTAGTCTGTTTTCCTCTCCTACAGCTTGCCACTGTTGCTGCCACATAATGGCTTGTAATGATGTGTGAACCCCACACAGGATCTGAAAGTGTTTAATATATGAGAGGCCAGTTATATTACCTGTCTGCACCTGGGGGAAGAACCAGGCTTAATTGATCATGAAGCTGGTTAAAAGCAGGATGGTTAGCATAAAGGCAGGAATTTGAAAGTAAAGTGGGCTGTAGTAAGAGATGGGGGTGTTATTGCCAAGGAACAGAGGGGGTGGAGAGAATAAGCCTGGCATCGTTGTCCCACAAGAAGGGTCAACCCACAGAAGTTACAGAGGAGAAGGCCTGAGAGAGGTAAGACGATGTGGGAAACAGCAGCAAGGAGTGGGGCTGTGCTGATCTTGGGTGCTGGTTATAGACTCCCTAGGCTCGAACCTGGTGTGTGGGGAAGGCACTGTTTTTCCCTACCAGCCACTGGTGAGGTGGCATGAGTCTGGAGAAAGGGGTAAGAACATTATCGAGTTCTGAGTCAAGGGTGTCAGAAATAGGGCCTGAGGTTAGGGTGAGGAAACAACTGTTTTATGCTGGGCTTTCTGTTACCCCAGAAAGATAGACCAAACCATGACTTGGCCAACAAGCTGAGTTATGGAAGAGAGACAACACAGTGATTGTTGGCAGAGGGTGCTGGAGTTAAAGAACTCGGCAATTGGGGGGGGGTATCTTGTGGGCGAACCACTTAATACAGCTCTTTTTGGTGATGGCGGGAACACTACTATAGACAAGGTTCCAATTGCCACTTGGCTAACATCGCTGAGATGGAATTTAAATGATGGAATTGTCCAAAAAAAGAAGTGGGGCGGGGGGGAGGGAATCAGCGGCTGTCTACCCTTGAGCTCTGATCAGTGGAGCTGCACTGGTGTTACCTACATTGGAAAGTTCTAGGGGGGACAGGATTCAAGGTGCATTTGTAAGGTTTCATTGGGTTTCCTGCAGAACTGTTACTTCATCATGCTAGGCAATTCCATAATGCACAACTGAATAGCGTGGGCCAGTGAGTAGGACATGAGACTGTAGCTCAGGACCATGGCTCTGTTCCTAGCCCTTCCACCAACTTTCTGAGTGACCTTCTGCAAGTCAGTGCTTCTTTGTGTATTTCTGTTTGCCATTGTCTGTTTTGTCCCTTTAGATTGTAAGACCTTTCATGCAAGGAATCTCTCTTGCTATATATTTGTGCACCGGAGCCCTGATCTCAGTTGAGGTGCCTAGCTAACTAGTAATAATACTGTATAGGTGTTTTCAGACAAGTTCTCTCTGCACCATTTCAGACTGAATTAGCTCCTTCCTGGAAAGTTACATTTTAACATGGTTCTCTATAGAAAAGTGATTATTCTGAAAACTCTGCAGATAGCACTGAATTGTTACAAAGAATTCTACGGAACCACATGGGAGTAAGCATTATCTCTACTAGATAACAGAGTTCCTGTTAATAAAGGGTATTAAATATGAGTGAAGTTGAGTCAGTGCCGTGAACAGTGGAACTATGAGGTAGGCAGAACTAAACCATGTTCATCACAACTTCAGAAATCATGCCTGAGGCTTGAAATTCTGCTACCTTTACTGGAAGTTATAGGCTAGTAAGCCTAACTTCAGTAGCAGGCAAGCTACCTGAAACTGCAGTAAAGAACAGAATTGTCAGACACATGGATGAACATGCTGTGTTGAGGAAGAGTGAACACAATTTTTCTAAAGAGAAATTCTTTATCATCAATCTATTCAAATTCTTTGGAGGAATCAACAAGCTTATGGACAAGGGTGATCCACTCTATGTAACATGAACTTTCAGAAAGCCTTTGACAAGGTCCCTTACCAAAGGTTCTTAAAGTAGGCAATCATGGGATAAGAGGGAAGGGCTCTCATGGATCTGTAATTAGTTAAAAGATAGGAAATAGAGGATAGAATAAATAGTCAGTTTTTGTAATGGAAAGAGGTAAATGGTGGGGTCCCTCTGAAGGATCTGTACTGGGAACTGTGTTGTTCAACATATTCAGAAATGGTCAAGAAAAAGAGGTGAACAGTGAGGTGGCAGATGATGCAGTTAGTCAAGATAGTCCAAAGACAGCAAAAAGTTACATAAGGATCTCAGTAATCTTGGCTGACTGAGTAAGAAAACTGCAGATTGATTTCAGTGCTGGTAAGTGCAAAGTAATGCACATTGGAAAAAATAATTCCAACTGTATTTACAAAATACGGGGGTTTAAATTTGCTGTTAACACTCAAGAAAGAGATCTTGAGCCATAGCAGATAGTTCTCTGAAAACATCTGTCAAAGTGCAGTAGAAGTCCATAAAATTAACCATGTGAAGAGCCATTAGGAGGGAGATAGATAATACAGGAAAATATCATAATGTCACCGTATAAATCTGTTACACCCACATGAAGTGATTGCAGTTCTGGTCATCTCAGCCAAAAAACATATATTAGAAGTGAAATAGTGCAGAGAAGAGTGGTGAATATGTATCAACTTGTCTGCATGAACATGAGCCAAAAGTGGCTCATGTGGAGCAGAAAGGGTATGTCACCACTACAGTAGATCAGCCTTGTAACTTCAGTTTTGTGGTCTTCTGGGCATCCGAAAAGTGTTCCAATTCACAGGACAGGGTGCCCATTTCATCTACCTCACACTGGTGGGTAGACTCTGGAATTGCACCCCTTCCATGTCTATGTTATTCCTGAGGTCTACTGATTATAACTTGATACTAGAGAGAATATGATCACTTCAGGGAGAGTCTGATTATTGTTGTGAGGTTAATTTATTAATTTGTTCCCCTGGGGTTCTGTCTTATCCTTTCTATCTTAATTTCTGTTTTACTTCTTTTTGAATTCACCACTATACCTTCTTAAAACTGATTGTCCATTGATTCTTTTTTAATTCTTACTGTTATAGTAACTGCGTATTCATTTATTCTCCCAGCTATGAAGTGGAGGCCCACCTCATTAAAAAGCCAGTTTAACGCTAGTGACCAGCAAGCTACAGTCAGCACTGTCCATCAGGCCTAGGAACACAAACCCCCCTGAACACACGGGTCCTAAGATGGGTCCTGGATGCAATTAAGAGGGAGAAAGTAGGAGAGCTGAAGGGCTCCAGGAAGGGGTGGATATTTGCATTATGTTATCTTCATTGTTAAGAATATCCAAACTTTTTTTTGGCAACAATTTCTGTTTGGGACATCTTGCTACAGTTTCCTGTCACTAAAGTTGTACATTTTCCCCCTAACAGAACCCCAATAAACAAACAAGAAAATCGGGATGTTGGGCACTAGGATGGCCAGAGATGACAAGTTGCTCTACGTTAGTAGTCTCTTTTGGATTCATTTGTGGCTTTGCAGCAGTCAAGGGGCAGTGCATGGTTGTGCTGCTCCAAGTCTAACCCAACAAGCAAGTTATGATTCTAAGTCACCATCCGCCTCTTACCACTAGTCTACACTGAGGGCTCTTCTCACTGGCAGTTGACTGGCATTTATACAAGGCACATAAAATGCCTTGCGTAAATACTGGTGCCTTTCTTAGCTGCCAGACACACTCAGGAATGCCAACCTCAAATCCCTTGCGGTCGGCTTTCTCGTACGCCTCCTGACCTCCAGGATTTATGGAGCCAACTTCCAGGAGCACAGCAGCGAGTTCAGACTCTCTGCTAAGCGCTCCTGGAACGCTGGGTTGATGGCAGCGATTTTGCTGCAGTCAGTGTAGGCATAGTTTTAGTTTCCCCTTCCTCCAAAAGGGAGGTACTTCATGTTAGGCCTATACCTATGGGCATGCTAATGTTGCTATTGCAACCAGCATTCTAAGGTTTAGAATTCCCCACCCTGTCCTATTGTTCCTTTCCTGTCATGGTCATTCCTGCTCACCTACACTGAGATGAGAGAGCCATGCAAAGGCTCCTCAGTGCTGCGGTATCTGGTATAAGGAAGTAAACGGGATGGCTTAATCCCTTGTGTGGCACATGATGTGCCCGAGGCTGGCCTTCTGTGAGCAGACCACCTACCCACAACTACATTTTGAAGCAAGCTTACCAGCTTTGAAAGGTATTGCTGCATTTACAAAATCTGCACGCTGCATCATTTCCCCTTCCATATAATTTCTTTAAATGACACATAATGAGATACCACTGGAATCTAGGCTTATAATCATTCTTGTTTTGAAATCTACTCTACAGTATGCTGTCCTCTTCCAGATTTTTACCAGATTTTTCCACCTTTTTTTTTGCTCTTGAGCAGTCCTCAACCTTCACAAATACAGATTTCTTTTCTCAAGTCATAAAGTTACTTTCCAATATATTCCTGAGAACGGATCCTTTTCTAATTTTGATTTTTGCTGTTGCTGATTCCACCACCATCTGAACCTTGTACTCATTTTAAACAAGAACCATAACTTGCAGTGTGTTGCTCAGAGATTGATATGCACTATTAATGTATAATCTTTGATTCAGAATAAAAACTGAGGGGGAAATACTAACAGTATGTGTAAGACTACCTTTCCTGCATTATGGGAACAAATGTGTGATACACCATAGTTTAAAATTCCACACTAGTAAATCAGTCTGCTTCAGTTATTGAATAGGTGTACATTGTTATCTCAGAAAGCAGATGGTATTTTTACATTTATCTTTCCCAGTTTAATTTTATTGTTGAAAAATTTATTATGAATTACTATTCAAGAGAGCTCTTAAAAATGAAGCATATTGTGATCTTGAATAGTAACTATAAGAGCTGCATACACATGAGCTTAAAGAGTAATCCGTTCATTGGAATGCTTGTGGAATTATATATTTCATTAAAAAAAGAATAGATTAGCTTTGTAAGTCAGTTTCCTATCTATGCTCTGTTTCTTTGTGAAACTGATTATCTTCTGTGAGGTCTACTATTAAAGGATAAAAAAGAAAAGAGAGACATTTTCAAAGTTAATCCTTTCTTGGATTTCCCATTGTATCACACTGCTTTCCTTTTATTTTTTAAGTCCTTATTTTGCATTCAGATACATGCAGTTTAAGTGTCCACTTGTATGAATCCAGCTGCAGGATTTGGGGCTTAGATTGTAAGATCTCCAGGGCAGACTGTCTAGGTATACAGTGCGCAGCACACTTAATGTTAATGAATAATTCTACTCACAAACATTGGTTTTGGTGCATTTTAGTGCCACGGAGTATATACAGGAAAACCTGGTATTCTTATTTGCCTATTTGTTGCTCTGTGTTTTATATGCAAAGTTTGTATACTGTTGAGCTCTGAATAATAGGCCTCAGAAACATAAGTTGGAATCTGTCCATCAAAGCTCCTCAGGAGAGCAAAGAAAACCAGAGGTGACTCTATTTATTTATTTATTTATTTAAAATATATTTAAAGAGTTGTTTCAGTTACCTACCACCACCTCAGAATTTTTGTTGAGGCCAAGACTAGTAGTTACCCTTTTCTGATGTTCTTCTGACCACTGTTGTCCTTTCTAGTGTGTGTGTGTGAGACAGAGGGTACCGATGGCATCAGGAAATGTTTTTTCTTAAAGATTTTAAAAGTTATCTTGATGCTAGGATATTTCACTATAATCTGTACTGCAGTAGGTCAAATCCTGAGGTCTTTATTGTTTTTGATCAGCCCTTACACATGCAAAATCTCCTTTGAATTTTATTGCTTAAATATTGCCTAAATCATTCTGTATTTTTTAATACACAGTAATATATACAAAGATTCACAAACACACCCTTTCCTTCCCATGTATTTTTAAAATCTGATTTAACACTCACAAATATAAAATGTTACCTGTTGGGAGCTAGATTTGGTATTGTGGTCATTTATATAACTAGTACATTTAACTTGCTAACAAAGATACGAAAGCTTGTGTGAGCTTTATTTTCATGGCTTGCTATCTTAAATTAGCAAATGTTATATTATGATGAACGATACCCTTTTTGCAATTACAACTGTATATTTTCATTTTCTGAAGGCATTCACTGTGCTCATTTTATTTCATAGAAATTGTTACTATAAGGGCAGTCAATAATCCCTTGTTGCAGTTAGTTTATTCATTAGTGTTCATTTTAAGCCACCTTAGAATTGCATCTTCATACTTTCTTGGTTCCTTTAACCAGTCCTGATGCCATCTAAGATTAGCTATCACATTAGAATAGTTCTGTCCCAAACTTTGTTTCCAGCTGATAAATTGCTTCTTGTTATACTTGTGCACAGAGGCAGAGACTTTTGGATAGTTTACTATGGAACGAAGCTTTTTGTCCAAGGAATGTGTGACTTCTGGAAATGCTGTAGCTACGTTTATTAGTTCATCTGGATCAGCAGACAGGTCTGTAACAAACAAACAAAAAACAGTGAAGTTAATTTGTTAGCATATGATCTGGCAAAAACAGAACCATTAAAGATATCTAGAGAAGAAAAGTCATTGGTATACCAAAGAGCTGAGGAGGTACTGAACGACCATCTGAATATGCTATGTATTTCCATTTGTCGGTTCGAAGCATGTAAGTGGAAGAATTCACATTACATCCATGGAATTCACTTAGAACCCATGTGGAATGCAGTCTTCTGGATGAGACTTCATCATCTTCCATATCAGCCAACAATGGTATCAAAGAATATCCACTGAGATTCTGTGGGATAGGAATTCTAGCTATATCTGAAAAAAGACATAAGCCTAGTTAAGCATTCTTTTAATTAACTCTAGTAACGATAATACAGGTTATACAAAACACTAAATTATTAATTATCTGAACAGTGACCATATTACTGTGTTAAAACATGGTCTCTAATTATGCTTCCTGTTAGGAAACAGGAGAGAGGTCCACTATAGAGAACGAAATTGTGATATAAAACTACACATCAGGGCAATTCTAAAATATGGCTGCCGCCTCACTCTGAATTCCACCTCAGTGGGCCCATGTAGCAGTTCATGTGGTGGTCTTTTGCCTTGGTGTGTATGAGCTAAGATCCAACAACACTTTGGTCCCTTTATGCCCCATGAAAAGACCAGAGCAATGTAAAAGGACCCTAAAATTCCACAGAAGATTGAGGTAGGATTCACTTGGCAAAGACACTACATTAATAATAGTATTTAGCTCTTGCATAGCATTTTTCAGCAATAGATTAAATGCTTTACATAGGGTCAGTATCACTATTTTCATTTTACAGCTGAGGCAACTGAGGCACAGAGAGTTGACATGACTCAACCAGTGACATCCATCTCCTAGCAGTCCCATGCTGGGGGTAGGGCTGGAGGTAAAAGGGGCCTGCCAGGGGTGGCAGCACAGGTTTGACCAAGGAATCTTAGTGCCAACTGGAAAGGGGCATGTAAGGGTTTCAGGAATCTCTTGCCTCTGGTATTTACATTATAACTTAGCAAAACAGTGTCTTTGTGAGATCTTAAATACAAGACTGTGTCACTCTGGTTATCAGTATCCTTGTGAAAAGTATGCCCAGATAAGTGTAAAGTTTGTGTGTGAGAAATATCTCCTTAAAGTCTGTGGATAGGGACTGGTCACCAGCAGTGGTGACAAACAGGCTCTTGGCAGATGGGAGATGCTTAGCCATCTAACTGCTTACATGTAAACTGAGTATTTTCTCATTTGCAGTGGGTTTCCTAGTATCAGTCTGAACTGAATACAGATGAAAGATGTTGGAGATTTGAGAGAAACTAATAGGAAAGGTTAGCTCAAGGTGTTCTTCTAATGTTTGCTTGAATATTGGGTGAAGTCAAAGGAGATGGGGGTGGGAAGAGCACCCTTCACTGAGAATTAAAAAGCTGTGGTTCTGCTTCATAAAAAAGGGGCCTCAACCAGACATGGTTGAAAATGCTGGAGAGACCACTGGATGAGGAAAAGCATCTTTATACAGGCCATCCATCTGTTACTTTGAATTCTCTGTACCTTAAAGTCCTTAAATCATGATTGGAGGATGTAAATAACTCAGTCACAGGTTAGAGGCTTATTGTTGGAGTAGCTAGGTGAGTTTTTGAGGCCTTCATTGTGCAGGAGATCAGACTAGATGATCACACTGATCCTTTTTGACTTCAGAGTTTGAGTTTAGTTTAGCCTTTACGAATGATGTTAAAATCTTGTTTAATATGTTACTTTTTGTTTCCAATACTATTACTCACTATTATGTGAATCTCTGATTGAAGGTAATAAATATATTTATTCTTTTTCCCTATAAGTGGTGTAGTGATCCTGGGTTGAAGCTTACAAGCTGGTGTGCACTCTTACTGTGGGAGCTGATGGCCTGGTAGTTCTGAGTGAGCGTTCAGTGGATAAGGGCCTGGATACCTCAGTCAGCGCTCTGAAACTGTGGGATTGGTAAAACAAGCAAGGAGTTCTATGGCACTTAAAAGACTAACAAACTTTTTATCACATGAGCTTTTGTGGGAGATAATCCTGCTTCAGCAGACACTTTGAAGACGAGGGAAGCTATAGAATGGGAAGGAAAATAAATGCAGGGAAGTGTAAGTCATAGGATCAGGTCACACTGTAACAGTAAATCAAAGCAGTTGTTAAGATTCAAACATTGGGGAACAGCTTATAGAAGAAGATGAGGTTAAATCACCTGTTGCAATGAGAAAAAATCCACCAAAGTCCCTATTTAATCATGAAGAGACAATCAAAGCTGCAAATGAATTCTAGTTCTGCTGTTTCTCTTTGAAGCCTTGATGTGTTATTCAATTACTTGAGCACAGCTATTAACAAATCATCAACAGACTGATTAGGAAAACTGAAGTGCTCTGTTACTGGTTTTTGAATGTTGTGATTTCTGATGTTGGTTTTGTACCCATTCCTTCTTTTGTGCAGAGACTGTCCTGTTCGTCCAATATATAAGGCAGAGGGGCATTTCTGGCACATGATGGCATAAATCACATTGGTGGATGAACAGCTGAATGAACCTGAGGGATTGGTGTGTGACCTATCACCTGCACACAGAGAGGAAGGCCTCCAGAAACATGGAGGTTAGTGCTTGTGCTGCCAGGGGCTCCTGGTTTCAGGGAGCTGATTCACAGTAGGCACAGCTAGGACTGCTTCACACTAAAGGCTAGTAGTAGTGACATGTCCCATAATCCTGGGAAGCAACGCTACAGTGCACTGTGCAAACGAGATTCTGGGCAAGGTGCAGCCCCAGGTTGGATGCCACAACTCAGGCTGCCCCTGAAGAACTAATTTACACTAGGAGTCTCTCCAGGCCCTGGAGCAGGCTTGGATCAGGAGTATGCAAAGATGCCTTAGGCCCACGACAGAATCTCACCCATGCTATCTAAATAGTAATGTATATATTAAGAATGAAATACCAAAGCGATGGGTACTATTTTTATCCTTCCAAACGCAGTATATGAGTCATTAAAAATTCTACATTTTCCATTCTGCAATGGCCTGTAGTAACATTTTATCTCCTATTCTATGCTTAGGTTATTGCAGGTAAATGGAGTAGCTGATTCATTTGTTAATGCCATCCACTGTATAGCCCATATTGGTGACATTTTGTTCTCAGGAACATCTAACATCCTTTTCCAATTGTTAAACTGCTTCTGCAGGCTCGACATCAGTCTATAGATCTGCATCCTCTTATGGTGAACAGGCAGCATTTCCTTAGCAGTAGAAAGAAAAGTAGTATCTTATGTAAGCCAGTAACCTACAGTCTTTGACCCAGACTATGCCCAGCCTTAACTGGGTGCACCAAGGATATAAGCACAGCTCTCTTACATTTCTCTACAAAGAATGGGAACAGCTGTAGTCACTATAAGATAAAGGACTGTTCAAGGCTAACATCTTCAATAGCTGTAGCCTCTCCCTTAGGCTAGGCCATGCAACCAAACCAGCTCTATGCTGACCAGCAAACCTGAAGCTACTGGAGGGAAGGACATGACCTACCCTGCAAGTAAGAGCTGCAATCTAAGGGAAATCATGCCTATCACATAGTTCCTGTCAGGGTTGCCATCCTGCATTGAGGGCAGTTATCCTCAAATCAGCAGGGTAAGCAAGGAATGTATCTCCAGTTTCTCAGAAAACAAAGTATTTACATCAGATGGTATCTTGAGAGATGATACTTCCTTGTGACTATATAAGCCAAAGAGATTACATTTATCATAGCCAAAGACACATGGATTGTTTCATCACTAGCCAGAATTAATACACAACAGGAAAGGGTAAAAGATGACTGGGATGCTTCTCCCCCCCACCCCCCTTAGTCACCTGAATAATTTAATTCTACTTGATTTATGTTTCTATTTTTGACATACTGATTACAGGAAGCAGGAATTGGCAGAACAGGAGGAGAGGAAGAGAACATGATGGAGAAAGCTTTAAAAATACAAACTTCAAGAGATTGAAAAGAAGTATTTTGAAACACTTGGATCAGTAAATTATGTGGATGAAGAGAGAGACACAAACAGGAAGGCAGGGATTTAAAATCTGTTGGCATATTGTTGGATCAAATCTGAGGCACAAGATCTCTTACATCTATGTCCCAAAGATATTATATACCAGTGGTGGCCAAACTTATGGAACTCAAGAGCCACACAAGTTGATTATTAAACCTTTGAGAGCCGCACTGAGGCATATAGCCATATACATTTACCTACTCCAAAATTACTAAGTTTAAAATTCATTGCACACTTTATCGTAAAAAGATGACAAATATTGATCCTAGTAATGTCAGATTCTAACAATTAGTTAAGGTTACCATGAAAATTAGCCCCGTACAGTAAAAACTTAGCTGCTGCTCAATGTAGAAGACTGCAGGCTAGTGGCGAGTTTTTTAAAATCCTGACTATGCTGCGCTTCTCCCCACTGTCCTGACCCCCTCCTGAACTCCTAAGTTTGGGCTGGTTTCCTAAACTGATTTGCTGACATTCTTCTGGGAGCCACAATTTTTCATTCAAGAGCTGCATGTGGCTCCCAAGCCGCAGTTTGGCCATGCCTGTTATATACCGTAACCTATCCCTGAAAAGGTTAACATTGGGTTGAGATGACAATTAAGACCTTTGGCTGCACCTAGATCATGGAGTAAGTCTAAGTATGTCTGAAGTCCAGCTAGGGAAGGAGTTGAGTGATAACTATAAGGAAAGGAAGCATGGCTCAGCAAGGGGCTGTAGAAAGAAACTCTGTAGTCACTGTCTGGGACCAGAGACTGGGAAGATAAAGTAAGACCAGGGGGAAAGCTGGTCTTGGGATCCGCTCTGGAGTAGGGAAGTCTGGCAAGAGGCCAGAAGTGACATGGAGCAGCAAGCACAAGTGGGGAGCTCTCATAAAAAGGCAGGACTGGGACTTCCTGGGAGGCATTCAAGGAGGAACTGAGTAAAGGAAACACAAGAGAGACGCCAAGTTTCAAAGGAGTAGTCGTATTAGTCTAGTCCAGCAAAACAAACAAGGAGTCCTGTGGCACTTTTAAAGATTACCAAATTTATTTATCACATGAGCTTTTGTGGAAGAAAATCCCACTTCAGACGGTAGAGTAAGCCCAAGAAGGGCAGATGTTTGATTGGTACTTCTCAAACTGGTACTTCGTTGCCAGTTATTGCATGTAGCGAGAGGCATGTTTGGCACTAAGACTTCTGGTCACACGGTCCCATCTTAGTATCTTGCCAGCTGGAGCTAGTCTAGAAATTGGTTTATGATGTATTGTGGAAGAATTTGTCTGTCCTTCACTTCCTCACAGAAGTCTGGGGTTTTAACTTGACAACACATTCAGCTGAGGCACTTCTGGCTCTGCACACTTCCCACTTCTGTTTGCGCTAGCTGTGGACCACATCATGGATCCATCATCTGAGCTGCTCCTGCTGGTGGTGGCTGAAGTGTTTATGCAGTAGGGTACGTGTTCTATGAGATTCTAGATGATGCTTCATCTGTAGTTTCTGAACTGTGTAAAGCTGTGGAATCCAAAGAGGGGTACATGCAGAGCGGACTTGATAGACCTGACATTCGCTGCAAATACTGCCATTTCCCCAAACGTAGGCTGGGATTTCCAGTAGAGGGTAAGTAGCACAGAATGGTGGTATCACATCACCATGTTGACTAGGACGAGCTGTAGTGGTTCCAGCAGTTCTGAGAAGTAGTAGCAGACTTTCATAGTGTTGGGTGTACAGCCTCCCCTGACCTTTCAGCACCAGAACATGCAAACGAGGAAGGCCATATCAGTTCACAAAGTGATCTGTGATGGCCAGCTAGAAGCGGGTTACCCTACAAAGCTAAAGATCCACAGCTAACCTGTTCAGCAGTGCTAGTTTGTAGGGCACTTATTATTGTGGCTTATCCAGTGATGATGGGCATAACTAATATGCCTGAAATAATAACTGGTTAATAATAATAATAGCAGAGAATGGGGTTCTCAAACTGCTGGGATTACTGAGGGTATGCATGTGCCCACAGTTTGCAGAGAATGCCAACCATAAAGAATTATACACTCCCTGGTTCTATAGACCTTAGACTATGCCAAATGCAGGTTCATTAGCATCAACATGGGATATAAAGGACAGGTGCATGATGCCAAGGTATTGAGGATATCTGGTGTATACATGTTTACACAAGCAGTGACCGTGCCCACTAGGGGAACCTGCTTACCTTTTCTTACCATGACTCATGAAATCATATCCTGACCTTGGAGGCCCTAGCCAAAGAAGGTTTAATTACATACTTAGCACTTGCAAGATGATGGGGGAGTGCACATCTGGCAGGCTGAAGACAAAATGATATTGCGGCCTTAAAAAAAACACCTGGATATCTGTATGGTCAATAAAAAGGAGTCGTGGGGCACTTTAAGACTAACAGATTTATTTTTCGCATGAGCTTGCGTGGGAGAAAATCCCACTTCCTCAGATGCTTTGAAGATGGGTGAACTTACAGAATGGAATGAAAATAAATGCAAGGGGGGTGTAAAACATAGGATCAGGTCATACAGTAACAGCAAATCAGAGCAGTTGTTAGGTTCAAACCATGGGAAGCCTGAAATCAAATTACCTTTTGTAATGGGAAAAGAACCCATAGTCTCGATTCAGTCCTGCTTTCACAGAGTTTAGATTGCATATTAATTTGAGTTCAGCTGTTTCTCTTTGAAGTCTTGAAGTCCCAGCCACATCTCTGATGACAGTTGTTAACAAATCATTCATTGAGTGATTAGAAAGATGGAAGTGCTCAGCAACTGGTTTCTTTGTTCCGTGATTTCTGATATCAGCTCTGTGTTCATTTATCCTTTTACGCAGCGATCGTCCTGTTTGTCCAATATATAAGGTGTTGGGGCATTTCTTGCGCATGATGGCATAGACCACATTAGTAGATGAGCAGGTAAATGAGCCACTGATGGAGTAGCAGGCTTGATTAGGACCTATGATGGTGTCTGTTGTGCAGATATGTGGGCAGACCTGGCAGCGTGATTTGTTGAAGGGGTGTGTGCCTGCTTCAGTGCTTCTATTGTTAGATCTGTAGTTGCTGGTGAGTATCTGTTTAAGATTGGGTGGTGTCTGTAAGCAAGGAGAAGCCTGGCTCCCAAGGCTTGAGAGAGAGAGGATCATCTTTTAGAATAGGCTGTAGGTCCTTAATGATCTGTTGCTGAGGTCTGACTTGGGGGTTGTATGTGGTGACTAGTGGTGTTCTGTTGTTTTCTTTCTTGGGCCTCTCCTGTAGTAAATGACTTCAGGGAACCCATTTAGCTCTGTCAGTTTGTTTTCTTACTTCCCTGGGTGGATACTGTAGTTTCAAGAATGCTTGATAGAGATCCTCAAGATGTCTGTCTCTGTCTGAGGGATCAGAGCAGATGCGGTTATATCTTAGGGCTTGGCTGTAGACAATGGATCGTGTGGTGTGTTTAGAATGGAAGCTCGAAGGATGTAGGTAACTATACTGATGAGTAGGTTTTCATTACAGGGTGGTGGTGATGTGTCTACCCCTGATTTGTACTGCAGTGTCGAGAAAGTAGATCTCCTGTGTGGAGTGTTCCAGGCTCAATTTGATGGTGGTGTGGAAATTGTTGAAATCTCTGTGAAAATCTTCAAGAGCATCCCTGCCATGTGTCCAGATGATGAAGATGTCATCAATGTAGCGTAGGTAAAGAAGAGGTGTTTTAGAATGAGACTTGAGGAAACATTGTTCTAAGTCGCCCATAAAGATGTTGGCATATTGTGGGGCCATGCGGGTGCCCATAGCAGTGCCACTGATTTGGAGATATTAAAAGGATAAATGAACACAGAGCTGATATCAGAAATCACAGAACAAAGAAACCAGTTGCTGAGCACTTCCATCTTTCTAATCACTCGATGAATGATTTGTTAACGACTGTCGTCAGAGATGTGGCTGGGACTTCAAGACTTCAAAGAGAAACAGCTGAACTCAAATTAATATGCAATCTAAACTCTGTGAAAGCAGGACTGAATCGAGACTATGGGTTCTTTTCCCATTACAAAAGGTAATTTGATTTCAGGCTTCCCATGGTTTGAACCTAACAACTGCTCTGATTTGCTGTTACTGTATGACCTGATCCTATGTTTTACACCCCCTTGCATTTATTTTCATTCCATTCTGTAAGTTCACCCATCTTCAAAGCATCTCAGAAGTGGGATTTTCTCCCACGCAAGCTCATGTGAAAAATAAATCTGTTAGTCTTAAAGTGCCACATGACTCCTTGTTTTTTTTTGCTGGATTAGACTAACACGGCTATCCCTTTGGAAATTTACAAGATGTATGGTCAATGTCATTCATACCATTGTGGCACTGCAAGGCTAAAATCAAGAATTTTCCCATGGAGCAATTGTAAAACACAATTAGTTTGCTGGTCTGATGTACACAACCAGAAAGTGCATCAGTCAGCAGCAGAATCGAGACAACCATGAGAAAATGGCGATATTTTGTATGTCACATTCTAGCACGACAAGGTGATGTGGATATGTGACACAGAAAGGCTGTACAGCCTGGCTTCCTATTGTCTGTGTCAGCATTTCCAAAACGAATTTGGCCATGGAATACTTTGGGGCTTGGAATATAATGACAGAACACATGCATGCTGGTCGGGGGAGGGAGGGGGTTTCATACTGAAAAAGTGCTGCATGTATTGTTCAAAAGTTGATTTAAAAGAGAAGGAAAAATATCTCTAGTATTGAAATTTTTTCATGGAACACCTATTCACATTGCACAGAACACCAGTGGTCCGTGGAATACAGTTTGGGAACTGCTGATCTATGTCAATAGTTTTCTGCCTGTGGACCACCAGTAATCCATGTGGGTACTGCAGGTGGGCCATGGGGTGGGGGAGATAAAAGGTACACAGGATTATATTATTATTTTATGTATCATATTTAATGATACATTATTATTCACAGTGTAATTTCCTTCACAAACCTTCTTGTGTAATATAACATTTTCTGAATTTAAATAGTGGTGCTTTTGCATGATATCAATGTGAACAGTTGCTCTTTGCACATTTGGCAGTTCGAATGTGGTCTGCAAAAGCTTTTGATGATGATGTAGTGGTCCACCTAAAGGAAAAGGTTGGGAACCACTAGTCTATGTAATACTGGTTTTATGCGACAAGAGTCAAACTTTATCAAAAGCTTTGGAAATAACTTCCAGACTTTTACTCCTTTTCCATGCACTCACACCAATGATGTGTGACCAAACCATTTATTAACAAAACCCTAAGTAACAGTAAAGCCATATGTAGGCATAGCAGCCAACTGGCCTTAAACAGCTATTGACAACTGTGCAAAATGAAATAATATGCTAATAGTCTGTGAACAGTACAAAAATAACTGAAGTCAAAGCTTAGTCTTGCTGGTAGTTGAACTGGTCATCAAGTGTGCCTCCTGTTCTCCATCTCCATGGGCAAACATGATGACTGCACTTTGTGGGTGCAGAGCACAAGGTACCTTTTCCCATTCCAATTCACAGAGTTAGTCAGTCTGAATTTACCTGTCACTGTACTGGCTGCATGATGTGGCACCACAGAAAAGAGTCACAGCATCAGTGACACAGCACAGGAACCAACAGCAGAGCCAGCAATGAAGGCACTTGTGGAGCCTGATACTGGCATCTCCATCATGGTAAACAGTTGGTTAAACAGCAGCTGGGCTTGAGCCCTATTCCTCTGGTCATGGTTTGAGGAACTGGGTGAGCATTCTTTCTTCTTGCTCCTCTGCTTTTTGGTATTCTTTTCTCTTGCACACCATGTCCCTGAACATCCCACCTGACCTTTTCCTCTTCCTGTGCTGAATGAGGGTTCTATCTTCATGAGTTCAGTGTGGTAATGTCTGTGTTAGTGAAGTGGAGGTGGCTGTCAAGAGAATGAATGAAAGAACATATGACTTTTTTTATTGGGGTGGATGGCTGGGAGAACAGAGTCTCTCCTACTTTATGTCTTGCATCAAAATCAGGCTAAGATGTGAAGCTTTTGTCAATGCTTTTATTTCACTTTCATACACTTGGGCATGCAGAAGCATTTTCTAGCAACATTCCCAGACAAAAGACAAACCCTGGTAAAAATTTCTGATTTAACTGATTTATTTTTTAAATGTCAAGATGTGGTTGTGGGGGCTAGAGCACTGTTACATTACTAGTTTCAATACTATTTCAAGCCAAGGAAGGCTTGGACAATATTAATTTTAGATATCATTATTCAGGTATCTCACCCTCAAAGGTCAAACAGGTTTTGCAGGCTACATGCAGCTACCCCTGTCTAACCAAGGGAGATTTTTGTTGTTACCTGGTGATTGAACAGAATTTTCAAAGCATAGACTTGGTTAGCTATGTAGGCAGACACTGGAAGTTTGCCCTACCCAGGAATTTTACAAACCATCTTGAGTTTCTTACATATGAAAAATTCTCAAGCATCTTCCAGGAGTGGGGAAAATTCAGGCAAATGTTAACAGGATACTGAAGTAGTTTGCACAGAGTTGCTAAGGGCATAGCTGATTTTTAACCCCAAACCCCAGCTCAGACAGTATGCTGTGAATAGACAGAACCAGAAGATGAAACATTGAGGTCCACAAGAGCCTGTACTACTTAATGCAGCCAGCATGATTTATAATCCATACTTTCTGGGACAATGCTTTAATGATAATGGGTGATTAAGAGGCAGAGACCAATATATGTATTTATAATTACTAAGCCTATAACTTTTAACAATTTGCAGTTATTCTTTTAAAAACATTGTTAAGAAGCAGTAGGCATGTGTTTAAATCAAACCATCTAAGACCGTGCATGACAGGGGGAAAAAGGGTGTCAGAAATGTGGCTTTTACCCTCATCCAAAGCTAAACACATCCTATTGCATTTAATATCCTGCATAACAGTTATCATATTGGTTATAATCCAGACATCTCACTCTTACTATACAATTTCCTGCATCATAATAATAAAGATGATGGGTTGCACTTACCAGGTGATGGATCTGATCTGACTCCTGGCCCCTTGCTGCTGCTTCTCTAGTCTAGACTGTTCCCTGGGCCCATCTCAGAACAGATCATCTGAAGATTCACCCAGGATACCTGCTAGCCTATTGGCTATGCAGGATGCTTCTTCAGTTGTCTATTTATGGGATTTCACTGTGGTGTGCACCAGTGCCATCTTCAGAGGTTTAGTTACCCTCTTCCTCTGGTCTGAACATGAGACAGTCTACATTCAGAAGTACATCAAGGAGGACAGTGGATTCTGTGCTCAGGATAGTGACAAGTGCCTAGTCCAAACTCCTGTAGAAGGGATATACAGACAGGGAGCTGCTGGGCCTACTGTTGCCATCCTCAGTTTAGCACACAGAATCTTTCAGTGCTCAATACACTCCTTATACTGCACACCAATCCAGTTAAGCACATCTCTGACATCTTCTTTTTGATTGTTTTATACATGGATATTCAGAATGCTTCTCCAAAATGCATAACACTTACTGTACTCACACTAAAGGTTAACCAGAAACCTGAAGTGCACTTCCAGGTAACTAACAGCATGATGGTGGTGATGCTCATCTTGTTTGCAGGCACAGTTGAACTGCAGTAGGTTGCATGGAAGTGAAGGATTAAATGCAGCAACCATGCATAAACCAGCAGATAGCATTTAGTACACAGTGATTGACAAGGGAGTGGGCAGGCAGAAGGGCCAGAACATGCAGGTACAGGGAACTGTGGGAATGGCGCTGGAGGTCTCCCTGGACACACCACCAGGTACTTGTGCTTTTGCTGCACCCAGACTGCAAAATGAGTGGTTAGAGGCACAGTTTGCAGCCCAACATGCGCTTTGTTCTTCAACACCAGGCAAGTACCTAAGTAGGGGGTTCAGTGTGCACCAATATACCAATACCAGAGGCAGCCTTAGGCTATCTGGGGCCCCAGGTAAAGGCCCATTGTGGGGACCCCAGCCCTGCCCCATAGCCATTCTGTGACCACCCCCAGCTGGCATCTTCCCCACTCGCCCACACCCCCACCCTTTCTGTGGCCCCCCAGCGTCTTCCCTGCTCGCCCACCCCCGTCCGTTCTGTGACCCTCCGGCCAGTGTCTTCCCCCTGCCTCCCGCCTGTTCTGTGACCTGCCCCCCTGCCAGCATCTTCCTTGCCTTCCCGCAGATCTCTGCTGGCTGGAGGGCTGTTCCCCACCCCGGGGGCAGAGTGGACCAGCCCACGGGGCAGACTCCTCTCTCTCGCTCAGCCTCTGGATTGGCCTGCTTTGCCCCTGGGCTGGCTGCTCCCTCCTTTCCCGTGGGTGGGGTGAGCCACCCCACAGCAGAAGCATACCACAACCCTGAGCCAGCCCTGGATGTCTCAGTTTGTGTTAGGCGAAGCAGGAGACTGCCCCTGCAGTACACTGGGGCCCCTAGGCGACTGCATGCTTTGCCTACCCCAAAAGGTGCCTCTGACCAATACAAAAGGGTTTTGTGTGTGGATGGCAGGGGGATTTGGGGAATCAGTGTGTTGTTTTCATATCGCTGGAAAGAATACAGAACGTTCCTATTCAGTTTTTCTACACCATCCATGACTTTATAGATCTCTTATCATATCCTCCATTAATAGTCTCCTTTCTAAACCAAACAGCCTGAATCTTATTAGTCTCACCTACTTTGGAAGTCGTCATCATCTTTGTTGCCCTTCTCTGAACCTTTTCCAGTTCCACTAAAATCTTTTTGGGATGGGGTGGGAAGAACGGGACATAAGTCAACTTAAACAAAGTCCTGGCCACACTGTGAAGGTATTAAGTCAACTTAATAATTCTCATTTGAAAAGTTGACTCAGCAGTTAAGTCAAGTTGACTTAAGCCAATGTAGACCAGGAGTTGCATTAAGTTGACTTAATTGGCCTCCTAGCCATCTGAAACATGGGGATCAGGGGCTGGAGAGAAGGCATATGGCAGGGATCCAGGCTGGGGGGAAAAGGGAGACATGGCAGGGATCAGGGCTGGGCAGAAAAGGGAGACGTGGTGGGGTTCCGGGCTGGGGAGAAATGGATGCAGTGGGGATCCAGGCTGGGGAGAAAATGGACGCGGTGGGGATTGGTGCTGGGGAGAGAAGAGAGACATGGTGAGGATCAGGGCTGGGGACAAAAGAGAGAAATGGCAGGGATCAGGGCTGGGGAGAAAAGGGACATGGCGGGGATCGGGGCTGGGGAGAAAAGAGAGACAGTGGGAATCAGGGCTGGGGAGAAATGCGACGAGGTGGGGATTGGGGCTGGGGAGAAAAGAGAGACGTGGGGATCAGGGCTGGGGAGAAAAGAGATGCGTCGGGGATCTGGGCTGGGAGGAAAAAGGACACCTTGGGGATTTGGGCACAGGCGAGACTTCACCACTCTGCTCTGCCAACACCAATCTCATTAACTGATCTGCTTTAGCTGTGAGATTTCCTCTGGACTGCAGCAGACACCTTTTTCCCCAGCGCCAG
Organism: Podocnemis expansa; assembly: GCA_007922195.1. NCBI lineage: Eukaryota > Metazoa > Chordata > Testudines > Podocnemididae > Podocnemis > Podocnemis expansa. Next base: position 5,138,944 of record ML682066.1, read on the forward strand.
GACATTTACACACAAACACACCAGAGAGCCACCATGGATCATTTTCATTTTCAGGAAACCAAAGCTGGGGTCAGTGCTGGCTCTTTCCAAAGCAAGTAAGAAGGAAAACCCCATGTTTAGGGAAGCAACATTTCCTTCTAGTTGTGAACCAAGGGTTACACTAAGGATCTGTCAGAGCAGGGTCCAGTGCTATGTATTTGGGGCATTCTTCAAGTCTCTCAGCATGCTTGTGAGCAGGGTTTGTAGCCATGAAACAATCCACCCGCATGGTTGGGTTTAGCTTCCTTCCACACACATAGCAGGATAGGGCTGCTGAAGCCACTGAGCCGACAGCTCCTGTTCCCCAACAACTTCCAATCAGCCAGGGGCATCGGCCATGAGAGGAGATGTGCAACCAGCTGGCTGATGCCTCTTAGCAGCCTGGGGGTTCCAGTCCCCCCAGAGAACCCCCAGGAGTGTTGTGGGGGAGGCTAAGAAGTCCAGAGCAGTTTTATCTGGTCTTTTTATATGCTAATTATAAGAGTTGCTTTGTGCTTGATTTTTTTTTTTTAAAAAGACTGCATCTACTAGTTCCTGAGAGGTAGAGGAGGGTGAGCTCCACTGTCATTTTTCATATCAAAACACAGCCCCCCAATCTATGCCCGTGGGTGGCTGGACCCCTGGGTGTCTGCTGTCAGTTGCTATTTCTTTTAGATTAGATTAGATTGTGTGAAAGTAGGATTAAATCATGACTATGGATTCTTTTCCCATGACAACAGGTGATTTGACTTTATCTTTCTCTATGTGCTGCTTCCCTGTGTTTGAATCTTATCAACTGCTGCGCCCTCCCCATGCACTGGCAGTTGCCCTGCGGCACCTGGTCCAGAGACAGAGGAGTCTGGGCAATGCAGGGAGAGGGTGGAGTGCTGTGCTGGCACGTCACTCTGCTACATCAGACTCCTTACCTCCCTGGGCTCCCTGTTGTCACACAAAGTATGGAGGATGGTGTGGTCATTCACTTCCTGTAGTAAACGAGTGGCAGGGAGAGAGGGGCACTTCTGTTGTGGTACACTGATGGCTAGCTACCCACAATGCATCACTCCTAGGGCGACTTAGCAGCTGCCACTGTGGACGCGGGCAGTCTCCTAGCATTTTGAGTGTGGATGCTCGAAGCCAGCTTAATAAAGTCTACTTTAAACTAGCTTAAAGTAGACTTTATTAAGCCAGCTTAATAAAACCCTGTAGTATAGACATAGCCATGGTTAGCCTTTTTGACCGCTGCTGCACATTGAGCTAAGATTTTCAGAGAGCTATCTACAATGACTCCAAAACTGTTCTTGGATGGTAACAGCCACTTTAGAACCCATGATTGTATATATGTAGTTGGCATGTTTTTTTCCCCAGAGTACATTACTTGGCACTTAACATTAAATATGAAGAAACTGCCTAGGGAGATTGCAGAATCTCTGTCAACGGAAGCTTTTATGAATCAGACAAACAGCTGTCAGGGGTGGTCTAGATAATCTTAATCCTGCCTTGAGTACAGGGGCCTGGACTAGATGACCTATTAAGGTCCTGTCCAGTCCTACATGTCCCTGATTGTGCAATTATCCAGTTTTGTGAGATCCCCAAGTCCACAGCTCTTGGCAACTAGCTTTGGACTTAACTATCTTGAGTATTTTTTATCATCTGCAAAACTTACCATTTTACTATTCACCCTGTTTTCCAAATCATTAATGAATATGTTGATCAGTACAGGTCCCAGTATAGATCCTTGGGGGACCATCCTGTTTTTGGAGCCACCGTGAAAAGTGACTATTTATTCCTACCCTTTCCTGTCAATCTTTTAACCAGTTACTGGCCCGAGAGGATCTTTCCTTTTATCCCATGACTGTTTCATTTTCTTAACAGTTTATGATGACAGATTTTTATTAAAGGCTTTCGGAAAATCCATGTATTGTATTGATTAGATCACCCATATCCACTTGGTTGTTGACACCCATAAAGAATTCTACTAGATGACCGAAGTATTATTTTCCTTCATAAAAGCTGTGTAGAGTCTTTGCCAACAAATCACATTAATCCGTGTGTCTCATAATTCTATTCTTGACCTCATGTTCCTGGAGCTTCGTAAATCTAATCCTCCCACTTAATCACTCTTGTGGCTGTATTACATCTCATGGTTTTATTAGTCTCATGGTTTATTTACTTTGGGCCTTCCTCTTGGCTCATGATGCCTGCCTCAGTCTCCCCATTTATCCACTTCTTTCACAAGTACCTTTACATTTCTGCCATACTGCCTCACATGTATGGAACATCCTTCCCAAATTAGTAAGTCACTACCTTAATTTTGACTTGAAATCCCTCCAAAGGACCCACTGATACTGTCATGCCTACAGTGAACGGCCAAGTAGGTGGAAAGCAGGGAATACTGAGATCCATAATATTTCTTGTTTGCTTCTATCTTAAAATTAGAAGAGGAAAAAATTGCTCTCTCTAAAACAAACTAATTACATACCTGACTAGCTTTTGGACCACATGTTCCTCTAATGGTTGCTCTCATCCCATGTCTTCCAATCCTTCTGTTTAATTCCTACACTCATCTGTACATCTTGTGTTAAATCTGATTGTAAATTCTTTGGAGCAGGCATTGCCTCTTTCTATGTTAGTACACCTATCATCACAATGGAGCCTTGCTCCTGACTATAATGCTGTTACTACAACCAATTCATACCTCAGTCTCAAAGTTAGTTATTTCAAACAGACGCAAATGTCTTACCAAGCATAGTTGGATAAATATCCACAAGAGATACTACATTTGTTAGCTGATGATGAGCTTTGACTCTTGGCCCCATAACTAGAAGAGGAACATGGGAACTTGCTTCATACATGCTCATTTTGTAAAACTGCTGATGCTCCATAGCAAGTTCTCCATGATCTGCACTGAATATAACAATGGTTCTTTTAAGAAGTCCTGTATCACTCAGAGCTGAAATGATCTCACCTGCAACAAAGGAGAGATATGAAAATATTATGTTCAGCTATTACTTTAAGCTTCTGCGCCCATAGATCAGCATGCAAATCCTGAGAGGGGAAGAGGGAAAAGGGGCGCTGCCAGCAACTGGTTGCTGTTCAAAAGCCATGGAACTCTTTTCCTTCCCACTGAAAGCAAATTGGATATGCCACCCTCACTGCCATAGTCAGTGTAGTTAAGCTGCTGTGGATTGTGAATTCCTGACTGGGGAATAGGGCTGAATAACAACCAACGAGATCTTGAAAGGATGAGAGGAACTCCCCCATCACCAAAGGAGGCCAAGCAGTCATGGTTTTAGATGGGTTCCCATTAAAGAAAACACCACTCAGGACCACTAGGAACAGCAGAGGCTCCTACCCAAAGCACTGGATGTTGGGGGTCCTGACTGAGCCATACCTTATCCCAGTCATTAGGTTCATTGCTCCCTCTTGTGCATGTATCTAAAGCAGAGCTACTAAAGGCTCAGATTTGTGCAACAGAGAAAGAAAAGGGGCAAGATCAAAAGAAGCACCGTAGAAGGGATGGGTATGGTTCAGCAAGGTATCTACACATACATAACTTTAAGCCTGAGTACTACTCATTCACATACCTAAAATTACACACACACTTAAATATCTTACAGAAGTGGGGCCCTAGTTGAGTGCTATCCTAGGCCATGTATTGCAGCAGCATGATAGCTTCTAAATCAGAGGTCCATGAAAGCTTGACTTCTTCTCCATGAGAGTTAAAAGCCTGTGTGACCCACGGGATTGGTGCTTTGCATTTATATATGACCTAATCATTCCAACATCCAACAAAATCATTTAAGTAACTTCTCTGTTTACTGAGTGAGACATTTAAAATTCAAATGTAAGAATTCTTGTTCTTTTGATTTCACACTTTAAATTGAAAAAACAAAACAATAAATTAAGGCTAATGTGCATTATAATTTGAATACATGTAGATCTCAGAATAATCTATGGAAAACACTGTATGCATATTTAGATGTAATATTTTTCTTGTATTTTTCAATATGTTGCTATTATATCCAGGGAAAAATTATGGGAGCATTGGAAAGTTCATTTTGTTGTCTACTTCACAGTCACAATTGTCTCCCTTTCAGCCCAAGCATGTAGCCAGTATTTGAAATCTTCTCAGGTTGTCTCCATTTGGAGAAGAAACTGGAGAGATGAATCAGGTATTTGGTTGTGTAGACTCTTTGTAAATAAATAGTATTGCATTAAAGTTCTGCTTCCTTGAATACAGTAGAAAACAATCAATCAGGAGGCCATCTTGTAGTGCAAAAATCCAAGTTCGCCTTTTCAGTGAGTTCTCTGCCCCCAAAGAATCTCTCTCCTACAGCTTCTTTCCAGGCCACACTTGCTCTGCTTCTCTGCAGTGTGCTCATCTTCTCCTTTCTTTCCTGGCTCATTCACACATAAGAATAGGTAAAGTTGCCACAACTTATGTCACCTAACTCAGCTAGGTAACCACATTTCCCAAAGGGAAAATGGGAAACCACATGGGGCTAGCTCAAGACCCCCACCTCTCTCCATGCACAGCTGACCTGAACTGGTTGTCTGAACCTACTTCCCAAAATGGGGCTGGCCCAAGCCCCTCTCCCCCCTGTGCAGGGCTGGCACGGCAGTTTACCCAGGCACTGCCTGTCTCCCCATACCCCACATGGGGCTGCTGTCATTGTTCACTTGAGCCCTGCCTTCCCCCACTGTCCAGTGAAGGGTTGCATTGCTGCTGCCCTCCCCCTCCGTACATTCCTCTGCACCCTGATTTTTTGATAAAGGTGGGCATTTGTTCAACTTGGCAAATTCAAACGGGAGAAACATCTACTTCTGCCAAAAAAGTAGGGATGGCAGGGACAGAGCTTAAAAAAGAGATATCTCAGCCAAAGCAGGATGTATGGTCGCCCTAAGCTTAGATTGTACTTTGGTGCTGCCATGCTGTCTATGCATTGGGCAGTGGCTTCTATTGTTTCTGCCATCAGGAAACAAAAAGGCTATTTAATTGCTCCATTGATTAGCCTGAATGAAAGATGCTTAGCACATCCATCGACTTTCACTGGATGTGAAATGGACGACTGCCATGAACACCTTTCAGCATATAATTACTATCCTGACCTCATTTCACACTGGAAAGTCAGAACACTCGGTACAACATTCCAGTAGTAGGCTCAGCAGAACTCAATGAAAGATATACATTTAAACAGGTAATATCAATTTTTTTTATTTAACCATTTTTCTATTTTTATGTATTTTAGTTTCACAGTCGCAAGAGATTCTGGGGAGGACCTAACAGGAGAGGGGAGGGAAAGGGGTGGCATAGGATATTACTTAAGAAAATCAAATAGTTAAAATTTTAAAATAGAATTTGCCATAACCCATGTCAAAATATACAAAGTAAATATCCTTAAATCAAATTAAGTTTTCAAATATGGTTCTTCTTCCTTTGGCTATCTATAAATTTTGATCATCATCAGTGAAAACACTTTTTCATCAGTTTGTGTGTGTGTGTGTGTGTGTAGGTTGAAATTGGCTTTTACCATAAAAATATTCTAATCTTTCAAAGCTTATCCAACAGCAATACTCTAAGTCATCCAATCCTTTTGCACATGTCTTTTCTGCAATATCTAGGAAGTAACTTTGTACACAAACTTGAGTGACTCTTTATAGAAGGCTAATTGGAGCAGAGTTATCTACAAACAGCTTCAAATCTCTCTCTCTCTCTCTTTTTGTATTAAAATGGAATAGTACCTACCAAGCATGGCATCTGTCTCTGCACACATAGCATAATAAAATGCTCTGATATCTCTGATTTCCTTCCTTGTAAACTGCCCAGTGCAGTTCTTGGTGTATGAAGAATAATAATCTACGGGGTGCAGGTTTGAAAGTGGAGGCCATTTTGGAATTTTGATAGCTTCATATGTCACCTAAAAGCAAGAGGAAATTAAGTTATTTTGGCAAGTGAGTTTAACTTTTTAGACATGGATTTGACAAGAGTTTAAAAAAGCAATTCTCAGACTGTGGTCCAAGCAACATCTGCTTATTATTTGTTACATAGTACTGCCACACTTTCTCTTCTTTTTTAGCTGTATCTATATGTATCCAATCAGCACCTTGCAAAGAAGAGCTTGGACATTGTTAAAAATCAGCTGAAAAACTAGAGTAGGAGTCAGAAGCATGTGACCTACCAGCTGATATCTTATCAAAAAGTAAAGATAAAGGACACAGTCTTTTAGACCTACGTTCAGTCATTAATCTCTAAAGTGTGGGCACAGTGACACATTAAAATAATGATGTTGTACCATGTGCCTCCAAAGGATTATGTGTCATCTGGGAAAACAGATCAACATGGCAATTTACTCTTTCTGGGAAACTCTCCAGAAGAGCTGGTGTGAAATTTGTATCTTGGAAAAAGAATTCACATGGATAGTCTAATTTTCAAATGTACATGGGATATATAATTCAGACAGTTGGATGCTCTGATTGGCATTTAGGCTGGTTTTATGCCTAGTGCTGATTTAAATACCAGAGTCTGTAATGTAAATGTTCTACTTTTGTAAACTGAACCCTAAATATAAAAATAAGCATTGCCTTTTGATTCAGATTTTTAAATGTTTGTTTTACTGCTCAAGAATTATTTCTAAATTATATATTTAGGAGTATGAATTACAGAATATGCAATGTGAAACCTCCATGACTTGAAATATGAAGATAAAAAGTTTATTAAATCTTTCATGGTCTTACTAATTAATAATTATAGCTGAAGGCAAGGTTAACAAGGTCTAGGACCCACTGTAATAGTAAGTTCGGAAAAGCTTAAATGCATTTGAGAAAGGCAATGGAGATTTGGCTGGGGACACCAGGTACCTCAAACTGAGTAAACACAACTGATGTGTTAAGGCTTTTAGAATGAGCATTTACAGCAGCATGTAAAGACCATCCTAAACAATAAATTCATGATCAGTAGAATTTTTTGATTAGATGAAAATACTGCCATATAGAAAAAATTTGATAGGCTCTATTAATGTCTTTTATGTTCTAAATATTTATGTACATGTCCTACCTGTAGGGGCATACTGACAGAATTTGTGGGACTGAGGGCGGACGTGAAATGCACAGCTGGATATTCCCCATTTATTTAGTGCTGATGGGCAGGGCCGTAACTAGGGCAGGGCAAGTGGGGCTTTGCTTCGAGCACCCTGTAGCGGCTCTATTTTGCCGCTTTATCAAAGGGCAAGCTCTGTGTTGCTTGCTCTGGGCCACTCATTGTAACGGGCACATTCTGAGCAGAATGTGCCCCAGGTACCAAAATTCCTAGTTACGGCACTGCTGATAGGGAGCTGAGGCATCAGAGGTGGAAAAGCTCAGCAGTGGGGAGAACTCCTAAGACTACGTAGTGCTACAGGCTTCCCATAGCTGCCAGTGGTGACTAAAATGCCCTTTCCATTACCTTTTCTTGATTAAATTCACTATTATCAGGATAATTAAGTAGGGAGGAAAATCAGCCTCTAGCTCCACATAGCAGTTGACAGTATTCTGTTTCAGGCAAGGGCATGTTGCAGATAGTACTTCTCTATTGAATTAGTAGGATTCACACTCCTTGTCTACAGACAAGAAAAGTACATCCATATTCATCGTTAGGCCTCTCCACAGCAGCTGATACTTTTAACCACCAAATACTGTTGTCCCACCTTCAAGAGGGTATAGGATGATACAGAAACATTTTGGAATCCCTTAGCTTCCTCTTCAGACCAAACATTAGGGAAATTATGGCCATTCATTCTAACATTTCCAAGTTCTCATCTCCGGCAAAAGTCAATATTTTCTCCCATATTGTTCAACATTTATATCAAGTCATTCTGGTGAGAAAGGAAGGTCTGAAGTACTAGTGGCATACACTGACAACACCTGGCTTATTACTGACTTTATATCAACTGTAAATGGCAACAACTCCAAGTTTTCACAGTGTCTAAGTGAAATGAGAAACTGGTTATAACTGAACTCAGGCAAGAGTACATACTGGTAGGGGGAGAGATGTTCCTCAAACAATGTGGCTCTTCTAGAACTTCCCCCATTACTCAAGGCCTCTGCCCTCACATTAAGTCACTCTGAAGTTATTAATTGCTTCAAAAACCATGGCATTCAAGTATATCCACCTTCATCTGCAACTGGCCAAAAAAACTGAACTCTTCCTATCGCACTTAGACCTGACCATAGTGATCTATTAAAGTCACAATCTCTACACTTGATTGTTGGAATTCATACCTAGGAACAAAGCCATGTGTCCTGGAAATGTGTCAATTCATGCAAAATGCAACAGACCATCTGCTTAGCAACACAGGGTACCATAAACATTACACTGATGCTTCACTCTGCAGTAGCTTCCCCTTGAATATAGAATATAATTCAAGATCATAGGATTGGAAGGGACCTCATGAGGTCATCTAGTCCAACCCCCTGCCAAAAAAAAAGCAGGACCACTCCCACTAAATTATTCCAGTTAGAGTTTTATCCAGCCGGGCCTTAACCATCTCCAAAGATGGAGATTCCACCACCTCCCTAGGTAGCCCATTCCAATGCTTTACCACCCTCCTAGTAAGAAAGTTTCTCCTAATATCCAGCCTCAACCTCCCCAGCTGCAACTTGAAACCATTGATCTCTGTCCTCTTATTTGAAGAACTCCATGAGATCACTCCTAGCTACGTGAGACACTGTGTCTTCCCTCCTAACCACGGCAGCTGTGTTCTACTGGAACCATGAAACTGTCAACAAGTCAGGGAGGGTGCCTCTTAAACCCGGGGGGGGGGGGGGAAAACTTCATAGGACCTGGACTGAACTTACGCACCTCCCTCCTGCAACAGATCAGACTGACCACAGGCCTTTCTTCATTTAAAATTAAATCTAAAACATATTTCTTTAACTTTGCTTTCCCTCAATATGCTTGCACACATCTCAGAATAAATCAGTACATTTTTGAAAAATTAAAAAAAAACCCTCATACTAATCTAACTACTCTTCCCCATGTAAAGAATGAAAAAAGTGATTATTTCTATTTTTAAATGCTTACTAGGGTTTCAGATATTCTGATATTGGGAGCCATAAAATTACATAGGTAAACTGACATTACACCACTCCACTAGTAAAGACTGGGGAGATTATATAAACTGCAAATACTCTGGGGAATAAATCTAAAGTCTCTTCAAAGCATAGTGCTACTGGGTTATGGGAAATCTTGTTGCCATTTATGCAATTGGAGCCATGGTAACCAATCCTGAGCACTTTTTGATAATAGTAAAATGGGATTTGTGGACAATGAAAAGGCAGCTAAACAGAAATTGTTTATTCCCTCTCCCAGAGAAAATGGTATCTGCTGACTTCCTACACACAGAAGTGGCTGGATTTTTCTCAGCATTGGAATGAAAAAGTGAAAGTCTTAGATTAGTAACCAAAACATCAGGTAATGGAAAATACAAAAAGCTGCACTGTGAAATGTCATTTCTCTAGCATATTGGAAGCCATTCAGGGGTAAGGTCAACTTGTTCACCATAGAATTCAGATACAACTTGATTTTATATGGCATCTCTAATAAACAATTTGCTACAAAATGCTTTACAAACAATGAGCTAAAGATTAGTAGTGTAAGGATTGTGCAGGCAGACATCATTAAGTATTCAGTTTAATATATATTCATCATTTGAAAGCAAAGTTGTACTGAGTGTCTGGCAATATTGGCCAAGAGAGATTGCAGTTGTCAGCTATTTTCTTCTTTTTTCCCTTCTACCAAGGCAATCTTAAGAAGTGTGCTTAACATCCATTCACAGGTATCCTTACAGTTCACAATAATATCAGTACTGAGTAAGCCCAAGTTTGTGCAAAATAAGGTTCTGTAGTTAGAAATTCATTTTTATTTAAGTTTCTGTACATTTTCACATACCTTTTCAAGCCAATAGGGAGATGTTAGAAATGTAGAGGACCCAAAATTTTCCCCAGAAGAGGGTGATGGGTATGGATGTGGTAAATTTAACCCCAAGTAAAGAACAAATGGTTGACTAAAATTAGTGGCTTCTTTCCTTATCCAGCTTGCTGCTTTATCAGTATTCTTCCAATCTTCTTCCATCACTCTCACAAAAGTCTTGTTACCAGTAAGATTCACCATGGGTCTCCCTTCTTGTCTGAGCAGGAAGTCAACATCTCTTGTCCAAGCTTCCACACGGTTACTGAAAATACAAGGATGCATTCAGAAGCAAGCATTTTCTTCTCTTTTTCTGCAACTAAAATATTTAAACATCTTCCTAAATTTGCAACTGCATTTTATTTGCTGATTTCCATACATATCAGTGCTATTAGATTCAAATTATCAACAGCTAGCCATATATTTTCCAACTCTGTATCTTTTTTCTTCTTCCTGGTTACTTCATGCCATACGGCCTTTCTACTGCCTCTGAGCCACTCCCAAATTCTACTTCTGCAAATGACATTCAGACATAGCACTTCCAAATCTTGTTGCTACGTTACCACTCCAGGGGTTCTCTTCACTTTTTGGTATAGCTTCATCTCTTATTCAGCCTGCTATTCTGGTATTGAATTGTTATTGTTCAATCTTATTTCCTTCTGGGTTCTTTCAACCAACTAGCGCACCACATCTTTTGAAACTGCACAGTTTTGTTTTGGATTCTGCTATACCACTTTTTGTAACATTGCCATTTTGGACCAAATCCTCTACTGACCTACCATGTACAAACCCATGACTCCAGCTGCTAACACTATCAGAGAAAGGAGGCAATGGGCTTCCAAGAGGCATAAGTAAAACAACAGTTGCATAATCAAATATGTTTTGAGCAAGATTTTCAGACAATTATAATTACTGAGTCTCTAAAATCCTGAGAAATCTGAGCTGCAGCTGTCTTCATTTCTCTGCCAGAGTGAATGAAACCAGAAGCATCATAAACAAAGGTTGGAAAGAACCACTCAATTTTTTAGAAATGAACTTATATCCCCTGTTTCAAAATGCTATTTCGTACGTCATTCAAGGATTGACCAAAGGACATATGCAGCTTAGATGTCTCTGGACTTCAGCCATGTAGCTTTTAAAAATACAGTGCCAATTATATTTTAAAAGGACATGCATGTATTTTTTTCTTCTTCATTTAGAAATCTATAAATAAGTGCTTAACCTTTTGCAAAACTTTTGAACCTCACCTTTATCAATAAAACAATTTTAGATCTTTTAAAATCTTTTCTGAGTTATTTGCACTTTCAAGGTAAACAAATATTCGTTATGCTTAACTGAATTATTCACAACCATTTTAACAAGACTAATCATTTTGATTTATCAGTTAAGAGATGTATAATATTTATTAAAAGAAGCAAGGAATCCCGTGGCACTAAAGACTAACAACAGATTTATTTAGCACATGAGCTTTTGTGGGAGAAAAGATGAAGTGATATTTTCTCCCACAAAAGCTCATGCGATAAATAAATCTGTTAGTCTTTAGCGCCACAGAACTGCTTGCTTCTTTTGCTGAACTAGACTTAACATGGCTGCCCCTTTGGATTTTGATAATATTTACTGACACTGATTTTCAAAGTGTCACTTTGATGCGGTATATTATCCCTTTATAGGACAATCTGCCATTTGTGGCAAAAACAGCCCAAAGGGCAGTCAAGAAGCATGTTGCTTTGTTCTGAGCTGCACAGAAATAAGAAAAAAGAAAGGCAAAGCAAGAGAGAAAGAGCTGAGACACCAAGTTGGCTGCTGTGGGTAACCGGCTCCAGGACATTAGCCTGACTTGGACCTTAGACTTTTTTTTTCTGACTGCAGATTTGCTTGCTATGATTTGAGGTTCTGATGTAAGCGTGTGTGAACTTGGTTAAGCTGATCCTTCCCTGACTTGATGCCTAAGTGAAAGCCTGCCTGACCCCTACAACAAGGAAAGAACTAGGAATTCTGCTGGCTGGCTTTGGTTTGAAGGATTTAGTGGTTAGTCTGCTTTTGCCTCCCCTTTCTTACATGCTGTTCAGTCAGGTACCCATAGTCTGTCCAAAGATGTGTGAATTATGAGGTAGATTTGTTTGCATATTATATACTATAATGTAATATAGAATATAATACTGATATATTACTGAAATGGAATAGACTAGAATACACATATATTATTTAAAATATAATGCTCAATATATCCAGAGGCACATTGGGGCCTCAGGACTGAGGCTCCACCCCCCAAATTGGAGCCCTATCCCCATACATGGGGCCATGGCCCCTCCTCCAGCCTAGGCCCCCTGCAGATGGTCCAGCCCTGGGGCCAAAGCTCGGCCTCAGCCCAGCTGGTCAGACCCCTGGGGCCATAGGGCTGACTGGTGTGTGTGCGCTGCGGCTTCCAGTGTGGTCTGAAGGCTGCACCAGAGGCCATACTGCATGTTAGCTGGCCCCGTTCCTGGAGTGGAGCAGCCAGTCACACCGGCCCACCCCACTGCTGGGGGCAGACCAACTGGCCCATGGGCAGGGCAAGGGTGTGGAGCCCAGTCTCTGTACCAGGGTGGCTCCATTCCCCCCACCCCCCACAAGGCTGATGTCCCCCCACATTGTGGGGCGCCCTGGGCACAGGCCCAATAGGCTTGTGTAATAATCTGCTCCGGCACATATCATTGAAAAATGTAGTATGTAGGCCAGTCTGGTCATACAGATAAAGTTAGTTTGGAGAGAAAAGGAATGGAACAAGTCATCCTCTAATACAGCCGTGGCCAAACTGTGGCTCAGGAGCCGCATGCGGCTCTTGAATGAAAAAGTGCAGCTCTTGGAAGAAAGCCAGAGGAAAATAGCTCCAGCCTAGGAGTTTTAATTCTCCTGCTCACAGCATGCTCAGGGGGAGCCCCAGCCTGTGCTTAGCTGCCAGAGTAGCCATAGCAGATGCTCAGCCCAGGTAGGGCTTAAAGCAAGGAGACCAGGCCCCAGCCTGCGCCTAGTTGCTGGAGCAGCCAGGTAAGGGGTTCCTGGGGTGGTGGGGGTTGGCCCAAGGGAGCCAGTATCAGGGCCTGGGGGTTAGGGAGAGGGTCAGGATGGCAGGGAGAAGTTCATCACAGTCAGGGCAGCAGGGAGAAGTGGCGTCATGGTCAGGACGGTGGAGAGAAGCGGCGGCATAGCCGGGATGGTGGGAAGAAGCTAAGTTTTTACTGCATAGGTAGGCCTAGTTTTCATGGTAAACTTAAGTAATTATTAGAATCTGACATTAGTAGGATCAATATTTGCCCTCTTTTTACAATAAAATTAAAGTGTGCAATGAATTTTAAACTTAGTAATTTTGGAGTGGGTAAAAGTATATGGCTATATTCCTCAGTGTGGCTCTTGAAGGTTTAATAATCAACTCGTGTGGCTCTTGAGTTCCATAACTTTGGCCACCCCTGCTCTAGTATGACAGCAGTGGGGGGAGTGGTGTTGACAGATCTCAAAGGAAAATGAATCTTCATACAGAGAAGAGGCTTGCTGCAACAAAAAAAAAAATATTAGAGAAATATATAGTGCAACCTCTATACTCCCTAAAATGAACAATTTTAACTATATTTTTATCTACAAATGGAAAGGGAGTAAATACTTATGGCGTGTCAAACCAATCAAAGGCAAAAATACGCATTCTCCACTATAATGCACAATATAACTTTAATTAAACCACAAGAAGAAAATCAGACTACTTGTTTAAAGGGATCTTCTCCTCTGCAATGAATACATTATGAGAGATCCATAGGCTGGAAAGAAAAACTTAAATTATCAGATCTCAGAGGTTACATGAAGAATGAGTTACTAACAGGAAGTCAAAATTTTGAAAACGATTTTCAAACAATTGCTCGTAATACTCCTAATGAGAATGAAGTAAGATCATACCTCCTTTGCTGACAGATGGCACTCCAAAGATAGCAAGCTTAGAGAGCGGAAACAAACAATCAAGAGAAAAAGGACAGAAACATAGTGTTGTTTAACAAATGAAGACAAAGTCTTAAAAGCTGGAATCCTTGGATAAGTGAAAAGAATTCTATAATATTTAAAAGCCACTGTCACATAATTTATGCTTCAGCTGAAACAAAAAAAAATACATGTATACAGCCCCCTTCATTCAAAAGGGCCTCACCAGTGTAAACATACATCATTAAAACGAAGTCACTACTTTGATGGAAACGTACTAGCCATATGAATAAAGAATATTTGGGACTGGGAAATTGTGGGCAATGCCCATGTTATAACCCTTCTCATTTTCTGGAGTTTTTGATATAAGCGCTAAGTTTTTTCAAACAGCTGGAATGTTTTATGGTTCATGTTAGTACCAAAAGTCTGTCCAAATGGACTCAGCTCCTCTGATGCTCTCAGGTGCTGCAAACTGAACTTAAACTGGCCACAGATTTCCTGCGTGTGTGTGGGATCTCTGCTGCTGTAAAGCTGGAGGAGATAGGACATGTGCCTCCTACACCAGCTTCCCAGCCCTCCGTACCTCTGGCACATGCAGGAAGTGGGAGTCAGTCAGCAGTGGAAAGGGGTATGCTATAACTAAGCTCCTCTACACCTGCACCCTCTGTAGCATTACAAAGCTTACAGCAGATGTGAAAGTTAGAGCAACAAAGGGGCTTCTTAAGAGCTGGAGCCCAGCAATCAGGGACCTGAAAGCTGCATCTGGCTTCTTGCAGCTGCTGCTGTCCACTGTACCAAAGAACTGAGGCCATCCTCTATTAGACAAAATGTAAAACTGGTTCAGTCATTAGAAAGTCACAGAACTTTTAGGAAGCATATCTGTGTTTGTCTCAATGTCCTAGACAAATTGCGAGTAAATTAGTTACATTATGCCATATAAATTTCCGGTGTAGTTTCAACTGGATACAGTTTTCTGCTAGCACTGTGAAATACATGTAATTTTCCAACCCATTTCAGTTGTTGGTGAAATGATCCCTACATAATGCAGTTAAGAGCATCCAACCCTGCTCGGTAGTTCACAGAAAAAACAAGATGAAGCCTCTATTTCAAAAAAAGTTTACATTCTGCTTTCAAGTATGACACAGTACACAAAGCAGTATGAAGGACAGGACATGTTTACATCAATGAGATTATGTGGTCACTCACAAAGGGTAGTGCACAGCTTGGTGGGACAAGCATTTTAAAAAATGTCTAATTTATTTTTTGAAAGCATCCCAGTAGATGTGGGTTTTAAGGAGGAATCTGATTGAGGAGACCGTAGCAGTCTGGTATATTAGTTCAGGATTGCTGTTCCATCCACATGAAGTCAGTGTGGAACAAAGCACAAACAAATGGGCCATCCAGGCAGGAATCACCATCAAATTGGAAGAGACAGGGTCACTGTGATAAGTTAGAGAATGTTCCTAACAGACCTCAAAAGCGTGTTGTGAAGTCCTAAAAGCATTTCTAGATCTTTAGCTGGAAGGTGTTTGTGATACTCAGGGGATCACTGAGATCAGTAAAGTGTTCTGTCACCACCTGCCTTGAAACTTGGGGTGCCCTAATGCTATGGCTCAGAGCTCTGTCACCAGTCTACAAGAATAAATGCTTCACCCTGGCTTCCTCCTGCCTCGTTATTGTTTGCAGGGTGACCCCAAAATCTCTTCTAGTCCTGAGTCTCCCCATATCTGTCCTCTGAGTTCTTAACTGCCAGACATAGACTTTTCCATTCCAGTTCATCCCCCTGAAGGAGTGAAACCTGTTCCTCCTCCTCAGTCAGCTTGAGCTGGGATACGTCACACAGACTGTACAACACAGACCTGCGTAGGGTAAAGATAAACAGAAAGTTTATTTAATAGAAAAATCAGTTTCAGAGATGAAATAGTAAGGAAAAGCAAACACATGCAAGTTATGCAGAAAACAAACACAAAGATGCAACCTTTATAAAAAACTTTACAGTTCTTTAAGAGCTAAATTCTCTCCTCTACTACTCCCTAACTAGTGCCTCTGATCAGTTTCCCAGCAAGCCCAGTGTTCCCCAAAAAGCATCCAGCTTAGATGCTGCTCTTTAGCTTCTGATATCCCTCACTTTAAATGTGTTCCCTTTTAGCAGGGTTTGCAGCTTTTGTTCTCTCACTCTTGGACTAGGGTATGTCTACACTGAGGGCAGCAAATAATGCCACTGTCAGATTGATTTTTCTGGATCATCTGAGCAGTTAGCAGTCCGTCAATCTGGAGATCAACTTAATAAAGCCATCCTCTCAAGTGGCATAGCACTGCATCAGCAGGAACACATTTCCTATCTGCATAGTGCAGTGAAGATGGCACATTAAAGGGGAGTTACAAAGTCAATGGGAGTTACGCAAGCTACTCTGCATAGCATGCACAACTCCCATTGACTGCTGCCAAATTTTACTGGCAGTGCACACAAAGCACAGGAAATTCCCTTCTGTAGTTTTGTCAGATGGGGGTTTTCTTTTCCATTTCCTTGTCTTTCCATTAACTTTAGTGCCCACAATTGTCTTTCCTTCACTGGATTTTTACAAAGCTATAGTTACTTGAAGTCAGTTTCATGGAAACAGCTACCCTGAAAGTTGCCCCTCCCTATCTTCCTGCTTCTTCACACAGCTATGAGGTGATGCTAGTTTCATCCTTGTTACAATTACAATTGTGTACACATATATATGCATACATTCATAACCATAACCTGCATACATATCTCCTAAGGACCATCAGGTTCAGAACATCACAAGCTTTCATAAAAGATCTTATTTGACATATTTATGCACAACAACATTGTATACAACAAGTCGATTTGCTGGCTCAGTTCTTTGGGATTCAGAACCCGTGTTCTCCACATGGGGTATCTAGACCCTGACTGTCACACAGTTATTTAATAAAATAATATTGTCCACAAAAGGAAAAACACTTTAAGACACCCATTTCCCTGAAAACGTTGTTCTCAAAGCAAAAGAAAAAATGTAGACAGAAGCACACACGCTTGTACACACAATCTTTATTCTAAAAAGTATTTATGTAATTAAGTATATTACTTTAAAACTGCCTGCACCAGGTCTGGATTGGTGGTCTAGTGATAGTACCACAAATTGCCTCACAGACAATTTCTGAATTTGGTTCCCCAGTTCAGTCTTTTGTTCTGGGCTTGCAAATCTGGGAAAACTGCTAAGCTAACAAGAATTAATTCCACTCCCTGACTGGCCAGAAGAATCCTCGTGTGTCCAGAACTCCCATGTTTCCCCAGAACACCCACCTCCTGCTGTCCTGGAGAGTAAAAGTGAATCTGGATCTCCTGCAGATTGCAAATGTTAATTTAGGATGAAATTCACCCCTGTGCAGAGGCCAAGCAAGGCCTGTACCCCAGTTAAGCTACCAAAATGGTTCATAGGCCTCATGCTGGCCTTCTGTACATGAGTGAACTTCACCTTAAAATTAATGTTTTCATTATTCTGTAATATAACTTTAAAGGGGCTATATTATCAATAGACTTCATTAGTCTCTCTTCTCTCTCCAAAAGTTGTGCTGTTACACTTTAAAACAGTAAGACTATATGCATATATACACATTACTTGGCAACAGACCTTCCACTGGTGTAACTGACATGTCTCTGTTAATTTCAGTGGAGCTGTGCTGAGTTACATATGCTGAAGAGCTGGGCCTTGACTTATATATACTTTCATTAGCCACTCTCCTCAAATCTGATTAATCAAGAAGCAGTGACAGACACCTGATAGCTGCCAGGATCATGCTATGATTCATTCATATCAAAATTATTCAATATGATTGTAACGGATCACATACTTCCTGCATATTTTAGAAATGGAAACTGTTTACATTTGGAAAGATTATTTTTTTCTTAACTGCCACACTTTCCTAGGACAAAAGGAAATATGTGTTAATTTTCTTTTTTTAATACTGCACCAGAAAAACTAAAAGACTATTCTTTGATAGTTAGGTGTCAGCTAATAGATGTATATAGGCTTGGAAGTATTTGATGTTTTGTTGGTAAATGTTAACTTCACTACACATACACAAACCACTGAAAAATATTTCCATTGATACTAATCAGCATTTACAACTAGGCAAAGAAAGAAAAGTGTTGCCTGAGAACTTGAGAGTTTAAGGATATTTATTTTGTATATTTTGATGTGTGATGTTGGCAATGCTTTTTTTGAACTGTTAAAAGCTTTAACATTTTTAATCTGAACCTTTACTGTCATTACATAATTGTCTTACCCCTACCATAATATCCCATACCTGTGAAAATTTAAACAGACAAATATCAAAAAGAGGCTTAAAATGAACATTGATATTAGCCTTCAAAACTATAAAAAATCAAGTTTCTCCAAACCTAGATAGAGTTAGGGCAAACTCTTGCACTGTAGTTCAATACAGGAGAAACTGCATGTTGTATGGCTGAAATCTGTATTTTTCAAATAGCCATGTCTCTTGTTGAGTCTAACAGTCATACACCTCATACTGAGAGGACAGCTCTGTTTCTCTTTGCAAGCCTTCTCTTTACCAGGAACCAAAGCAACAGGATTGCACTAATTATCTCAACATGCAACAGTAACCTTCCTTATATCTATTCCACACTATTTATAGATTATTTAATTGGCCAATTAGACTTTGTAAATGTCTACATAGATGTAATTAAAATGAGAGGCACATTTTTCTCTAACAGATAATAAGTTTTTGGATTCTTCAATTACAGGGAAATGTATTCAATTCTAAAATTCTACTTACACGCTAGAAAAGGCTGACTCACCACGTATTTATTTGAGTTTATTCTCAACCTCCACCCACTTTTGTTCAAGCAATAGTAAGGGCCTGATCCTATGAAATGCTGATCCCCCTCAACTTCCACTGAATGTGAATCTGAGCAGGCTCAGTAACTTGCAAAAGGCGTTCAATATAGCAGGTACAAGGGACGAACCACAAAGATAAACACTAACTAAAATCATTGGGATTGATTAACTACTCAAGTTTGTCAGCGTGGCACCATTTGTTGTATAATATTTTGTATTACTACTGACTCTACCTCAAGCTCCTAAAAATTCAGCAGTGGGTGACTAATGAATCATGTAAATGTGGTAATATATAAAATAATACTAATAATCTCCCCATATATCTATTTTGCTTGCTTGTTTTTCCTCACATAAATCTAAATGTTGGCTTCTTTCTTAACTGTTCTAGACAAACCCAAGTATAAGGGTTTTATTTTGTTGCACAGAACAAGCAAGAAATTATGAAATTTCATAAAGGACTGTGGTGCAAGGCAGAAAGTAAAAAGGCAACTACTGTTAATGTTTCTGCTCCATGATTTTTTCCACCATAGAGAATTAAAACTTCTCTATTATCCAAAACTTTAGTCAGTTATCTAGTCAAACAATCGTTCAATCTTTTCTAGATTGTGTCTATACTACAGTAATCAAACTTGAAAATTAAAATCCTATCCTTCAAAACAGAATTTTAATGGATTATACTGAAGTAGTTCTACTAGCAGCTTAACACATAGTAATTTCTTTCCCCTAGAGAAGAAGGAACTTGAAACAGGCGGACTGAGGCATACATAGGCACTGTATGCCTACTGGTATATCCATAGTCAACGAAGCCAGTGATTACATTAGAATCTGAGCTTTCATAAACACGCAAGTTACTAGTCCTAATGGTTACTAAAGATGAGCTTCAGTGTGTGACCTGCATGTAACCAATGTAGTGGCACCTGCCTGAACCTGCAGACACCTGAAATCATATCTAAAAGCTGTGAATTTTCCTGTGTGTCGATACAGCATATCAACTCCAAGACATGGTACCCTGGGGATGTTCCATCAACACCACAAGACTGGTAGTAGAAGGATTAAAATTCAGAGCACCTCATCCAATGATCCAGGCCGATAAACTTTTGCTGCTGAGGTAAAGACTCAGGTCCTCCCCCCACCATTCTGCCCCCAAGAGAAGAGGCATACAGCTAAAGGCTCATCTTGAGCTAAGAGGGCTCCAAACCACAATCTCTGTATCTAGTGTCAGAGGCTGACCCCTTGTTGCTGCTGTAGAATGGCGAAACAGGCATGGGGGCCCTACTTGCCTTAGTCTGACCCTAGAAGAGTGCTGAGGATTACCAGTAATGGTGATAATGATCACCTATTGTATTCATTTTACACTCTTTTACACTCAAGCCTTTGTAATGAGGCCCCAATTCTCCTTCAGCTTTCAGCTCTGGAAACAAGCGATAAACCTGGAGTTCAGATCTGTAGGTCTGACCAAACCTTCTTCTAGCCATTCTGTGCTCCCACTATCTGGGGGGAAGCAAGCAAACAGTTTAACCTCTAGCATGAATGAGTCTAAACTAGAGTTGCTCTGGGACTACTCTATGTTACAACATTCTCTTAGAAGCGCAGTGTGATAGTTAGAAATCACTTTACTTCAAACCACTCTCTCCACCAGGTACAGGGACCAAGAGATTGGGCAGTTGTATCTGCATGCCAGGTGACGGTGACTGTGCACAAGAATGGCATAAATGGGGATATAGGAGGCACAGAATTAGTCCTTGGTCTCCTTGTGTAGCAATGAAGACAATTATTTTTTCCAAGTAATTTGCACTTGACTTAAATAACTTTTATTCTAGACACTTCTGCAGAAGAATGAATCATTCACATAAATCATTTCTTTCTTGCACTACATAGCCCAAACGCTGTCTGACCTATTGATTTCTCAAAGGAAAATTTTGTGAAGGTGCATTTGAAGTATCTGCATTCAGCTGAAATCAGCTATGCGTTTTAAAAAGTGAATAACTACCATACTTAACAAGTCAGTGAGGTAGATCTTTAACCCAAAAATCATTAACACCCATAAGTTGTTTCTTCCTTTATGACTGGTTTTACAGCTTTTAACATAGCAGTGAAGATTTTAATCACACACATAAAAGTACTAAGAACCAAAATGAAAAAGAAAGGTTTGTTTCTAATCCTTTTACAAGCAGATATTACATATGCTGTCCATGTAGTTATTTCTTACTTAAAAAGCAAGGCCAGTTCATCAGAGGTTCTGTAATCATAAAACCTACCAATGAAATAGGACTCATCTATTCATGGTTCAGATAAGAAGTTTAGGCATCAAAAGAGAGAGATATAAGTTTGTAAACAATGTATTTTAGGCTCAGTTCACTAAAAAAATGAGTTCTCATAAGCACATAACATTTTGCAATAGATTCTTCAGTGCAGAACCTGAACTTTAAAAAACCTGTATGACTTCATCTCTAAAATGTGGACAGTAATAATTAGTTACCTAACTTAGCAAAGGATTAGCTTAGCTAGCTGTTGTCTATAAAGCATTCTGAAGATGAAGATTGTTGTGTAAATGCTAAGAATTTAATAGTTACCATTGTCTCCTTTCAACATCTGATTATTCATTTTAAATAGGGAAGGGAATGAAGGGCAGAGAAAATCTGAATTATTAGTTTAGTAAAAAAGAAAGAAATCCCAGTGCTAGCAGTATTAACCAATTCAACAGTTTCATCAGCAGAAAATAGAAAAATTGCATACCATGGTAAAAAGTGAAAAATCAACAGGTTTTTATATGCCCTTTGGGAAGTCACAGTCTCATTATTTTATCTTCTTCACCTATCTGTGTCATACTGAGGTCCTTTTCAGTCCTTCAATTCTACAACTATCATTATGAAATATGATGCAGGTTCCCCATACTGGGCAAAAGTGACTTCGGTGATCATCTTCTAGCTAAGAGGAGGAACAGACCGACTTCTTTGAGACTGATGCCAGCTGTAATTTGGCTAACATTCTGCAACACCCCCCCCCCGCATACCAAGACTGAGCATGCTATAGTTTGGCTAACCTAAAGCACAACATAAATTACTAAGATTAGCGTGGCAAATTGTCTGACTATAAACAAAGAACATCAAAGGACACATGGGCCAACTAAGCAACGGCAACAAATTCCTACTTTTCATCGCATGTAGAGGACTCAATCTGGAGAAATCCATGCTTGAAACTGGGCCTGGAAGATAATATGGATGGAATGCAGCATACTAGCCATATTACAATTCATATCAGAGGACCAAATCACACCACATGTTTCCCTCCAACTATAATATCCTATCAAAAGGGTAACATATTCAAATTTGTTACCTACTCACCTGACAGTTTGGCTCAGAGGAACTGGCACTATTTGAAGCACCAGAACTTGTGAAATCTTTGCAGAGAATTATATTATTTCCCCAGACCAGCACCTACACTAGATGATTTCCTATGACCCACCAAGGTTAATATAGCTATAATGATGCAAACGTGCTACAAACAATTGGCAATGAGTATCTCACTCCTCCAACGAAAAAAACAACATGAGAAAATAAAGATGCAATCTTGGACGTCTTGTTATGTCTTCTTCAAGAAAAAAAACCTTATCTTTAGGCAGCACATGTTGCCCCAAACATTTCTCAACATTAAAGTGACCCTCAATGATCAATGTTGAGGTGTAGGGGATGGGGTTAAGGAGCCATGCATGCATATGGCTTGGTCCTAGCCTATTGTTTACAGCTTTTGGGACGGTATTAAAACTGGAATTAATATGATCATAGAGCTGTCACTTGACCTTAAAACTATCATCTGCATTCTGGGTTCGATAGCCAGTAAATAGAGGCTATCACCACAGCAAAGAGAATGACTACTCAGAATTTTAGTGGCTGGTAGAGGTCAAATTTTCCAACAATGGAAAAATAAATCTGTCCCTTTCTCCCTATCCCCACCTCCCCTGGCACGAAAGATGGTTTAATGGACCGGTAAACCAGGCTGCAAAGGAAAGCATCACATACAATAGACAGCAAGTGATAGAAGAATCTGAGTTTATTTGGGATAATCTCCTAGAACTGGTTAACTAAAAATTCCTGCAGGAGGCCTAGTTGAAAGCTAGGAGATAAACCCCTTTGAAAGTGGAAAGTAACTTAGGTGAAAGTGATCATGAAATGGTAGCACGCATGATTCCAAGGAATGGTGAGAGAGAGAACACTAAAATAAAGACAATAGATTACAAGAAGGCAGATTTCAGCACACTCATGGAGTTGGTAGGTAGGATCCCATGGGAAGCATATCTATGAGTTAAAACAACTGAAGACAGTTGGCAGTTTTTCAGACATTATTAAAGGCACAAGAGCAAACTATTACACTGTGTAGCAAGGATAGGAAGTATGGCAAGAGACCACCGTGGCTTAACCAGAAGATTTTCAATAATCTAAATATAAAGAAAGAAAGAGTTCTTCAAAAGTGGAAACTAGGTCAAATCACAAAGGATGACTATAAACAAATAACACAATTATGTAGGGAAAAAAAAGCAGAAAGGCCGAGGCACAAACTGAGATCAAAGTAGCTGAAGGCATAAAGGGTAACCAAAAATGTTTTTCAAATATATTAGAAACAAGAGGAAGACCAAGGACAGCAAAGGACTGCTACTCAACAAAGAGGGAAAAGCAATAACAGAAAATGTGGAAATGGCAGAGGAACAAATGATTTCTTTGTTTCGGTCTTCACAGAGAAGGTTGGTGGTGACTGGATGCCTGATGTAGGGGAGAGCAATAAAAATGGGATATGATCAGAAGCTAAAATAAGGAAAGAACAATGTAAAATTTACTTAGACAAGTTAGATGTCTTGAAGTCACCAGGGCTTGATGATAAAGCACCATAGATACTCAAGGAGCTGACTTAAGAGATATCTGAGTCATTGGCTATTATCTTTGAAAAATTATGGAACACTAGAAAGGTTCCAGAGCACTGGAAAAGAGAAAATGTAGTGCCCATCTACAAAAAGGGAAATAAGGACAACCCAATGAACTATAGACCACTTAGCTTAACCTCTGTACCAGGAAAAACAAAGAAGCAAATAATTAAGCAATCAATTAGTGCACATCTAGAAGAGAATAAGGTGTTAAATGATACTCAGCATGGATCTGTCAAGAACAAATCGTATCAAAGCAATCTGATACCTTTCTACAACAGGGTAATAAGCTTTGTGGATAGAGGGCAAGTGGAAGATGTGGTATATCTAGACTTTAGTAAAGCTTCTGATACAGTCTCGCATCATCTTTTCATTAACAAACTATGTAAATATAATCTAGATGGAGCTACTATAAGATGGGTGTAAAATGGGTTGGATAACAGCTCCCAGAGAATAGTTATCAATGGTTCAAAGTCATGCTGGAAGGGTATAATGAACAGGGTTCTGCAAGGATTGGTTCTGGGTCTGGTTCTGTTCAATATTTTCATAAATGATTTAGATGATGGCATAGATAGTACTTAAAGTTTGCAGATGATACCAAGCTGGGAGGGGTTGCAAGTACTTTGGAGGATCGGATCACAATTCAAAATGATTTGGCCAAACTGGTGCAATGGTCTGAGGTAAATAGAATGAAATTCAATAAAGATAAGTGCAACTTGAAAAAGAACAATCCGTTGCACCCATATAAAATGGCCAATGATTGCCTAGGAAGAAACCAGCAGAAAGGGATCTGGTTGTCATAATGCAGTGGTTCCCAACCAGTGTACCGCGGCAACTCCTCTAGTGCGGCGTGTGAAAAATCCCAGAGCCGCGGCCGCAGGCAGCTGCCCCAGCTGCAGGGGTTCCCCAGAGCCAAAGCCACAGCGGCAGCCCCAGGTGGCCCCAGCTGGGCGGGTTTACAGGACCCAGAGCCAGGGCCGTGGCAGTGGCCCCATGTGGTCCCATCCGAGCGGGGGTGGAGGGGCGGTGTCCCCAGCAGGGCTGTTGCTAAGGTAGGGCAACCAGGGTGGCAGTCTGGGGCCCCGTGTGGCCGCACCACTGCCCCCTCCATCCTGGGGACTGGAGAGCATCCAAAAGGGTGCCCCAGTGCAGCACTGCCAGTCTGCCCCCTTCTTCCCCGCTCCCCTGGCCAGCGTGCTGCTCTGGGCTCCGTTCTGGAGCAGCCGGGAGGGAGTGAGAGGCAGCACGGAGCCGTTATTGCTACCCCTGCCCCGGCTGTGCTGCCCCCAGAGCAGCGTGCATGGCCAGGGGGGCGGGGGCGGACTGGCAGCGCTGCGCTGGGGTGCCCTTTTGGCTGCTCTCTGGTCCCCAGCATTGGGGGGGCGGCGCAGGGGTCTGCCCCTCCCCTGGGTAGGCCGGCCCCACCTCCCCAATGCTGGAGGGTGAGAAATGGGGGGGGAGCAGAGGGCAATTTGCCTGGGCCCCTCACTCCCTATGGACAGCCCTGCCCGCACCCCCCTAGGGATGTCCCTGGTCCCCAGAGTCAGAGCCGCGGCAGAGGCTCCATGTGGTCCCGGCCGGGGAGGGGAGTGGTTCACCAGAGCTGCTGCAGCAGCCCCAGCTGGCCCTAGCTAGGGGGGTTCACTGGAGCCAGAGCAGCTGCTACAAGTGGCAGCCCCATGCAGCCCCAGCCAGGGATTCTCCTCCCAGCTAGAGTCCTAGCCGTGGGCTGCAGCACCATGCCCCCCACGCTGGCGGGTTACCCAGAGCCACAGGTGGCAGCCCCATATGGCCCTGGCTGGGGAAGGGGGGGGGGCCGCTAAGCTGGAGCCATAGGCAGCAGCCCCAGTTGGGGTTTCCCTGAGCTGAAGCCCCAGGCCCTGGCCCCGGCCCCAAAATAGGGCAGCATGGCTCTTGAATAGTCATGAGTTTGTCATGGCAGTGTGCTCCAGCATAACTGAAAGCCCTAAGGTGTGCCACAATAGAGAAAAGGTTGGGAATCACTGCATAGTGGACCACAAGCTAAACATGAGTCAACAGTCTAACACTGTTACAAAAGGAGCAAACACCATTCTGGGATGTATTAACAGGGGTACTTAAGACACAAGAAGTAATTCTTCTACTCTACTCCATGTCGATGAGACCTCAACTGGAGTAGTGTGTCCAGTTCTGGGTGCCTCATTTCAGGAAAGATGTGGACAAACTGGAAGAAGTCCAGAGAAGAACAAAAATGATTTAAAGTTTGGAACACTTTACTTATGAGTGAAGATTGAAAGAGCTGGGTTTGTTTAGTCTGGAAAAGAGGAGACCAAGAGGGGACATAACAGTTTTCAAGTACCTAAAAAGTTGTTACAAGGACGAGGGAGAAAAATTATTCTCC
The DNA here is from genome assembly GCA_007922195.1 of Podocnemis expansa. Classification (NCBI taxonomy): domain Eukaryota; kingdom Metazoa; phylum Chordata; order Testudines; family Podocnemididae; genus Podocnemis; species Podocnemis expansa. The sequence continues at coordinate 5,165,007 of ML682066.1, forward strand.
TTAACTGCAATAATAGAACAAGAACCAACGGGCTTAAATTACAGGAAGGGAGGTTTAGGTTGGGCATTAGGAAGAAATTCCTAACTGTCAGGGTGATTAACCACTGAAATAAGTTGCCTAGGCAGGTTGAGGAATCTCCATCATTGGAAGTTTTTAAAAGCAGGTTAGACAAACACCTGTCAAGAATGGTTTTAGACTGGGTACTGGACTCAATGACTTCCCATGGTTCCTTCCAGTTTCTATCCTCTCCTCTCTATCCCCTCTCTGCTTCTTTCCTCACTGCTTTTTCCCTTTGACTTGTATCTATTAATGCCTGGATATGAGGTATAAAAATCCTGGGAATATACAGTAATTTTTGTACTTGCTTTGTGTGAAAAAACCGAAAAAAACAAATTAGAAAAAAAATGAAAGGACTCAACTGATTCATACACAAGATTTAAAAGATTTTAATGAGTCATTCTTCTTGCATGCAATCAAGTAGAATTTAATGGAGATGGATTACGACTTCGTCATCTTAAAATACTGGTTCCCGGTTTACCATGTAAAGCTACTAAAATCATAATTAGCACTCTGCACTAAAAGGTGTATTTTATTCAAATTTACCATAAACAAAACGAAACTGACCAACACAAAGACCTGAAAGAAAGTGGAGTGTGCAAACTAAAATGAATAAATACTTTGCACAAAATTCAGCAAAACTTGTTTAGGATTTAAGGAAGAATTCTGGTGAGACTTGCAGTAAAATCAAAACACTTGGAGGCAGAACTGCAATCTTGTAATGAATCTGTTTTTAAAACATTATTATTAAAAACTTAGTTTTATCCAGATTGTATCCAAATGGGCCAAGTCAGAGAGATATCAATTGATTATCCACACCCGCAACAGCCATAAAGGTCACTTAGTGTTCATATATACCTTCAGTTAAGTCAATGTGACTCTGCATTAGATTAATCGTATGCCTGGGCCTAACATTTTTCAAGATTGGGTTCCTCCTACATTTCTAACAGAATTTCTTTAAAAACAAAAAAAACAATGTGACCTTTTTAAAAGAAACTGCGAAGTCATCGTCAGTCTGTTGTTCCACTGTCTATTTGCTTTTAATCACATTTATGGATGCCATTCCAGAGAGGAATCTATCCTTTGCCTACCTCACTGAATGATGTCCCGAAGTATAATCAAGTTTCCCATATTTCTGAGTGTGGTAGCCATTTTTCTGCATCAGGTCCATCCATGTTGTATAATTTGGATCCAACCCTTTGAAGTTATTCCAAGATTCTGTTAAATGAGTGAAGAGCCCGCTCCACATAGCTGGGGGAGGGGAAAAAATACAGGTCAGAGGCAAATGTCTGTCAATGCATTTATATAATAATAATAATATTAATATTGTGTTTTCTAGAACACTTTCCATAGCCCCCTTCATCCAAAGATTTCAACATACATTAATTAAGATCTGCACTGTGCTTGGCACACGTAGAAGTACTGTCATCCTTACTGCACAGATAAGAAAACAGAAGTCCAAAGAGCTAAGAAGATATGTATAACTTCACACACTAGGTCAATAACAGAGCAGGGAGCAGAATCCGGGTCTCTTGATTCTTAGCTACATGATGATTCCCCCCCTCCCCCAGCACTGCTTAGGGGACTCAGTCGTGGCCCAAGGTCCCACTGTCCTAAGCATGGCACAATCACTAAACTTAGTTTCTCCTCCTAGAAAAGAAGCATTTTTATTGATTGTAAAAGCAATATGCCTTACTGAAAAGGCCACAAGACTTCAAAGGACACAAGCACATGCTAAATTTCAAGTGTATGAGTAGCTCCCTTGACATCAGTGGGACTTTCCATAAGCTTAAAGTTAAGCATGGTGTAACTGCGTTTTCTAGGTGGCACCACCTAATGGTTCATCAAGGCATGACTAACTCCTGTTGTGGTCCCCAGGCATCACCCCCCCCACCACCACCACAGAACCAGTGTTGCAGAACCTTGACTCTCCAGCTATGGCATGCTCAAGTCCCACCAACTTCTTCAGTGTCAGAATACAAAACAGAAAAAATACTGAAAGCAGAAACAAGGTCATCCATGTGATCTTCGGAAGGACCTCTACTCTCATGCTACGAACAGATAGCCCCCTACTGTTAGTTTTCCTGGGCCTATATGCACTATCCACCAAAGTGACCACCCATGTAGCAAGCTGCCCTCAGTTCAAACCAGGCTTCTCTTGTCAAGAAAGTACCTCTCCATCCTGCTCAGCCTTGAACTGGGCTAGTTCACCTCCTTTTAGCTCTACTCTCCGTGACTGACACTGGCTGCTGATAAAGTGGGGCAGCATCACCGGGGTCCACAGGCTCTCCTTAACATCTCATCATTGCAGGTGGAGAGCCTGTCAGTTTTCATAAGCCCTTCGCTGCCATTATGAGTCCTCTTTACTTCATTCTATATACATCTAAGTGTTTTTCTGATTCAAGGCCATAATGTGCAATGTTTTAGGATTCAGTGGGAATGCCCCATGGAAATGAATGAACTGGTTTCTTTCAGTGTCTCTGTGGGGCTCAGAGGATGTCACTGCACTGGTTACATTAAATTCACATTTGCAAGGTTTCCTCAACAACCATAAGAACTAGAAACTTATTAAAATGAAAGCATGGATTCTGGAGCACAACTTTTATCAAAATGTGCTATAGGAAAAGGTCTGTAGTTACGGAATTGCACAGTATGAATAGGCTCTGATTCTAACTGCTTGAAACAAAAGAAAACATTTAAAAACACTAACATATTTAGGGAACTACTGAAAATACAAGATATTTGAGAATAACTGATTGGGAGAGCTGATGTCTCAAGGTGAAGGCCATCCATCAGTTTCAGTCAATCGTTAGCATTTCATATATGGTCCAGGCAATAAGAAATGCAGGAAGCATTTCTCTGCTTGGAAGGTCCAGAGCAACCCTAAACGCAGCCACAGATTGATGCCACAGAAGATAAAGTAACAACTCCACTGGAATCCCTAAACATTTCCAGAAGTACTGTAACATGAGTGATATTTGCAAAGGTTTGGGAGCTGAGAATTTAGGAGAGAAGGATGGGGCTGGGAAGAAGCAGCATGGAAGGCAGAGAAGAGAAAGAAGAGAAATGGATAAAACCTGAGAAGATTTGGATAATTTCAGATAAGCAGTTAAAGACTGGGGGCTTATTCAGCTCAAGCCTTCTGAGGTTTATCACTAATGAACATTTAAACCAGCTCCCCCCAAGTACTTACTATTTCCTTTAATAAGTTTTTTTCATATGGTCTTACCAGCACGAGAAGGACAACATATTGGAGAATTGGTGTAGGCATTGAGAAAAACAGTGCCATATTTTTTCATTAGATTTATAAAAGGCAGGTTCACAGTTTGATTTCCTGGATAAAAGGTCAGTCTTCCATCCTGCAATCAAACAGAAGGCAGTTAAAAACATTAAAATGGATAAAGGTAACATTTTCTTTAATAACTAGAAATAAAATAATATGAAAATGACCCAAAGCTATAGTATACAGCAAATGTACCATTCTAGAAATGACTGAAACAAACTTCATGCACATTCTGGATGTCCTAGAGAGGTACTTAATTTTGATCCCATAAAATAAAACTGTGCAAAGAATTAAATCATCATGCAACTACAGTAGGATAACAATCAGCATTTACAAAAGTTATTAAACCTCACATTTTCCACAAATGAATCATCCTGGAAAACTCAAACATGATATCACGACTTTGCACTCCAGTGTCTAACAATCTTTGGGAAGGTGACTGAAACCCCATCTTCAACACCTGAGCCACCTTAAACAATAACCTAGCATTCTCCATCTTAAAATATATTTCTGATTAGCAAATAGCAGAGAAACACTGCTGGTCACATTGGTAAGTAATCTCTCTTTGCCATGAATAGGAGGCAAACATCCATGTTATTCAATGTATCAAAATAGTTTGGCCATGACATCCTTCTGACTTGCTTAAGAGACCAGTACAGGTGGTGGAAGTAAACAGGAGCTACCTATCTGGCAGCCACAATGGGCAGCTGCTCCTCCACCCTCAGAGCTCTCACTTACAGACATTGGCATGATTCAATCCTATTCCCATCTTGTTTCATCACACATATTAAACTCCTAGGGGAGAATATAAGATACCCTGAACTTCAGCACTTGAGCATATAGACAGTACCAAACTCTACAACTCTTTGGGTGAGTCTACACTAACTAGTTATTTTGAACTAAGGTGCCCTAATTTGAAATAACCTACTCCTCAACCATGGAGGCATTTCATTAAGTCAAATTAAGCATTTCCTTAATTTGAAATAAGGAGGTGCTAATTCAACTTATTAAAGCCTCCTTTTACTTTGAATTAATTCTTAATTTGAAGTTAATTCCAAGTAACCCTATTTTAGCGGGGGAGTAGGGTTACTTTGAATTAAATGGGCTCCCTGGCAGAAGGGAGATGTGTGTGGCTCCTTTTTGCTGGGGGGGCCACACACGACTCCCACAGATGCCTCCTCTCTGAACCCACAGCTCCCAGCAAGACAGGAGCTATGCTCCCTTCTCCCCAGAACTACGAAGGTCCACGGAGAAGTGAGCAAGCTTCCTTCTGCCGGGAAGCCACAGTTCCCCAGGGGAAGGGAGCCCCAGAAAAGCAGCCACTGGCACTCCCTGGACAGGGGAGCCTCCAGGGCTCCCACGGAAGAGAGCCACCAGCACTCTCTTTGCTGGGGCTCCCCTGTCCTGAGAGCTACTGCTGGCTGTCTTCCCTGGTGCTCCCCAGACAGGGGAGCCCGGACGCTGTCTGGGGGAGCCCTGGAGGTTCCCCTGTCATAGAATCATAGGGTTGGAAGGGACCCCACGAGGTCATCTAGTCCAACCCCCTGCCAAAAAAGCAGGGCCACTCCCACTAGATTATCCCAGCCAGGGTTTTGTCCAGCTGGGCCTTAAACACCTCCAAAGATGGAGATTCCACCACCTCCCTAGGTAGCTTATTCCAATGCTTCACACTCACCTAGCAAGAAAGTTTTTCCTAATATCCAGCCTGGACTGCTCCAGCTGTAACTTGAAACCATTGCTCCTTGTTCTGTCCTCTGTTACTACTGAGAACAGTCGAGCTCCATCCTCCTTGGAGCAACCCTTCAAGTAGTTGAAGGTTGCTATCAAATCCCCCTTCAGTCTTCTCTTCTGCAGGCTAAATAAGCCTAGTTCCTTCAGTCTTTCTTCACAGGGCTTGTGCTCCAGCCCTTTGATCATTTTTGCTGCCCTCCGCTGGACTCTCTCTAATTTGTCCATGTCCTTTTTGTAGTGGGGAGCCCAAAACCGGACACAGTATTCCAGATATGGCCTCACCAGTGCAGAATAGAGGGGAACGATCACATCCCTCCATCTGCTGGCAACACTTCTTCTGATGCAGCCCAGTATGCCATTGGCCTTTTTGGCAGCAAGCACACACTGCTGACTCATATCCAGCTTCCCATCCACCACGACTCCCAGGTCCTTTTCTCCAGTGCTGCTACTTAGCTGATCACTCCCCACCCTGTAGCAGTACATGGGGTTTTTCTGTCCCAAGGGCAGGATTTTGCACTTGTCCTTGTGGAACTTCATGAGATTTCCATTGGCCCACTGCTCCAATTTGTCTAAGTCTCCCTGAATCCTGTCCCTGCCCTCCAGGGTGTCTACCATTCCCCTCAGCTTGGTGTCATCCACAAACTTACTAAGTGTGCAATCTATCCCATCATCCAGATCATTAACGAAAATGTTGAAGAGAACTGGCCCCAGGACCGACCCCTGGGGCACATCACTCATTATTGGTTGCCAGCTTGACATGGAGCCATTGATTCCTACATGCTGAAACCGTTGATCTAGCTAGTTTTCTATCCACCTTACAGTCCACGCATCCAACCCATACTTCCTTAATTTGCCAATGAGAATGCTGTGGGAAACTGTATCAAAAGCCTTGCTAAAGTCAAGGTATATCACATCAATGGCTCTTCCCGCATCCACAGATCCAGTCATCTCATCGCTTCTACTTCCCTGATCAATTCTTCTCTGTTTGTGAGCAGGAGGTCGAGAGGTGCAAGGCCCCTAGTAGGTTTCTCCAGCATTTGTACCAGGAAGTTGTCTAACGTAGACTCTCTAACTTGAATTAATAAATCCTACTTTAATTAGAACTAACAGTCTAGCAAAGACTTAAAGTTGAAGTAGTTATTTTGAATTAAATAATTCAAAATAACTCTTTAAGTGTAGACATAGCCTTTCACAGCAAATGTTGTGAGCAACATCACCCACTCTGTGAGTTTCCCTTCTTCAAGTCTCTGATAAAGTGGGATTTTCTCCAACACAAGTTCATTCGATAAATAAATTTGTTAGCCTTTAATAGTGCCACCAGAAACTCTGTTTGTTTTGCTGAACTAGACTAACATGGCTACTCTTTCACATTTATTGAGTTTGACCACAGCAACTTTGCTTGTAAGGAAGGAAGTGAAGGCCATGAGAAAGCCCTAGTTGGTCCCATATGGAGTGGCTTATCCATTAAGTAACAGAGTGAACAGTTCACAGTAGTCTAAAACTTTGTATGCTAACATGACACCCTTTCCACTGCCAGATAAGGGCATGGTCTTGATTGTTAAGGTTCTTGATATTCTATACTCTTATGATGGCAGAGGTTTGCTCCCTTCATGTGACCTATCTTGCATGTTCACCAGAGATGCTAGAACAAACCATGATAAAGAGGCAGGCCTTCTTGGCCTATGCCAGTAACACTAGCCTATTGGAACGTATTTCAGTATGCCGGCATTCATGCATGTCCATATTCTTAATCCTAACCCATTCCCCACTTCTGCCCATCCATGGATGGGAAGGGAATTAGAAGGCCCACTTGCAGCTCCCACCTTCACTGCAACCTGCAATGGTGCCCACTACAATATTCTGCAATGTGTGACGGGCCCTTCCTTTTAACTTTCAACAATAATACTTATTGATAAATAAATATTTATACAGTCTTAAAACCAACCTCCTCTAATTCAATCTGCAAAAGAAAATTTTGAATGACTTAAAACCAGCTAATCGTGCAAACAGCAATAGGTAACCACACGCTCATTTAACATTTGTCATTTCGCTCACTACCTCCAGAGTGTTTTGATACACTGCCCTAAATTATATTGCAAGCTCTTTAGTGAAAGGACTGTCTTTCAATATTTGGTTCAGCCCTATAAACACTTGCACATATGCACCTTCAAGATATGTGAGTAGTCCCACTGAACTCACGGGAGTGAGGTTACCATCTATGTACGTTTAAGAAGTGCTAATCGCAAAAAAGATCCTTATTTACGTTTCTGGGCAATGTGACAGTACACTAAACAATAGTAAACCAATGAACAGTGGGCCTTCCCGGAAACTTTTTTTTTTTTTATCTATTATGTGGAAATAATTACACATAAACAGACAAGTAACATGTTAAATAGAACTTCCTCTCTTTTTTCCTATCCAAGCACTACCTTACTTATTAATGGCTAAGGGGCATGTTACATACCATAAAGGTAAATAATCAAGGAACAATTCTTTTCAACATTGCACAAAGAACTTTATTAGAATAAAGGAAACTTTATCGTTATCCTTAAAACTCTCTGCTCCACTGCGGAATTCCCACCTAAGATCTTCTTCAGACTCTGCTGGCTTCCTACATCAGATATAAGCAAATACCAGTAAAACATAACTTCGCACAGGGTACAAAGATTTAATTTAGCTAGGATCTGATCCTGACTTTATTTGAATAGTTAGTCACAAGTGTTTGTAAGACCAGGGCACTAGTCTCCATGACATTTCATCTTTAAATAATAAGCTGTTTCAAATGGATACAGATAATTCTCTAGCCTCTGAGTCACTGTGATGGCCTAAGAAAAAGCAGGCATGGAAGAGAAAAAGAGTCCCTGTGACATAGCTGTTAGACTGTAAGGTCAATTGATACTCAGATTTGAAAGACTCTTTCATTAATTAAAAACAACTGCTTAACATTATAATTACATTTATATTTCACATTATATAATTTGCAGTATTTAGACAAGAGGGCGTGCATACACAAAAATGGAATTATGGCTTTTCCTCCCCTGCCTTTGGCATTACAATAGAGATCCACAAAAAAGTTATTCTGCCTAAAGAATATTGTGTTTTTCATGCTAAACTGTTTTAGGTGCCTTCACAGATGTGACTAAATTTTGATTTCAGTTACACTGGTATAATTTCACTGGAGATGGTTTCACTGTCTTATATAGTTTCTGTGGTGAAAAAGAAATTAGGGACTCAAGAGGCCCAAGCTCAACGATGTTTATGTTATTAATTATTATTATTATTTCTATATTCACAGCATTTATGAGTCCTAGTCATGGACCATGATCCCAGTGAGCTAGATGATGTACGAATACTGAAAAAAATGCAGTCCCTGTCTCAAAGATAAGAGAAAATAAATGGATACAGATGGAACAGAGTACAGTAAACAGTGAAATAACAGTGGGCAGACTGTTAGGCAGTAGTCTCAAGGCATCAACAGCACTGTTTTTCCTAGGCATCACAAGAAAGATGTAAGGAGAGTTCTGATGGAGAAAATGCATTTATTTTGCAGATATTTACCAGGATCTCCTCCTCAGGATGAGGGGGCAGCACAGGAGAGCATGGAAAGCAGAGTTTGACAATTTAATAAAGCTTGAATCAGATACCAATTGGAGGTGTGGGTTGACAGCCAGATAGCAAATGAGAGAGAAACAGGATGATAAGACTAGTAATGACCTTTAAACTGAAAACAAGTATTTTATGCTTGGTGCAACAAGAGGGGGATTAATGGAGGTATGAAAATAGAGTCACAACATAGAATCAGAGAGTTTAAAGTTCGAAGAGACTACCAGATTATCTAGTCTGACATTCTGTATATCACAGGCTACCAAGATCATCCTGAAAACACACACTGAAGAACACTAAAATTAAGCCAAGGTCTCACAGGCCACAGGAGATGAAGCTATTATGTACTACAGGGGAGTGAATAGGAAGGATCAAGGTGCACAAGTGTCCTAGGCCCCACAAGTGACAGAAAAATAATTAAGTGGAAAATGCCCAGATAATCCTGGCAAAACAACAGAAAAAAAATCTCAGCAGGATGGTCCTAAATTAGCATGAGCAGGGCAAGCTTTACTCACTCAAAAACCAAATTCTTGCCTAGCCTTTGATTACCATTAAATAAAGAAAATTTAAAGAGGAAAATTACAAAGTAAAATTAAATAAAAATAAGTCTTTATCTTATGCAAACTTTCTGATACAAAATGATTATTAGATTTGTTTGCTTACAAAAGGAGTTGTCTTTTACCATAAATAAGAATACATATTTAAAAATAAAGAATAACTAACTCACTCAAGGGTCTAAATGCACCTGGTACTCTATATACCTACTTTTATAATTATATCACATTCCTCACTGCAATAGCTGAAGCTACCTGGACATGGGAACTTTACAAAAAATTTTCAGCAGTTTTACTACCAATTTAGCTGAGCTGCTGGACTTGTCATATAAACAAATGTCTGGTATTTTCACAATGGTGTTAGTTAAACCTGATGAAAGCATGGCGATAAAAAACAGGCTCAGGCCCATTAACCTCTTCTATACCATGGCTCCCTCTAGTTCACCTGAACCTATGTTTGAACCGCTTGGACTTATTCTAGAAATTTCCCCACTGAGGATGATACATTCAGTTTTCATAATTTCTAAACGCTAGAAATCTCAAGGATCTCTCATTGTTCCCTATTGGTAAAAGTGTTTTTTCTCTAGGTCCAAATAAATTGTTTTTACATTTCTGCTCTGCATTGTTCACTGCTACTGTCCTACAGCCACCCTATCCATGTGATCTCCTCTCCTGGAAACAAAAGTTGCATCATGACCAGGTTTACCATAACTGATTACACAGCTCACTTACCAGTATATGTAAGTTTAAAATTGCTGATCAGAATAACAGGTTTCTTTTTAAAATGTGATCTTGAGAAGAAATCCGACTCTTTAAGCTCAAACACAAAGTCTCTCAAATATTTGCAATTCTGTCTTTACAGGTCTAAGCAGATGTGATGATGCAGCTGGACTGCTCTCCACAGAGCTGTAAAGTGGCATTTTGCCACCCAAGGCACGTTCCAGTTGGAAACTGCCCCTTCCCATTAGTGGTGCTTAGAGCTGGCGCTGCAAAGCCACCCCTTTAATAGCACAGCTCCATTGAGCCACTTCGGGCTGCGCGGGGATTTGTCCCGTCAGCCCCGCTGTACTTATGGCCAGAGGTGTTGCTGGTGCTGGGCACCCCGGGGCACGTGCCCCGAATCCCAGCGCTGGTGCCCCGGATCTCCGACCCAATTGGGCTGGAGATCCAGGGCCCAGCCGCCAGTGGCCACGGCAGCCCCGTCCCCAGCCGGGTATCCGGGGCCTGGCCACCTGCAGCTGCAGCAGGGAGTCCAGGGACCGGCCGCCTGCGGCTGCTTCTGGCCCCGTCCCCAGCCAGGGATCTGGGGCGTGGCTGCCTGCAGCCGCGGCAGGGAGTCCGGGCTTGGCCGCCCACGCTGGTGGTGGCCCCATCCCCAGCCGGGGATGCAGGACCCTGCCGCCGGTGGCCGCTTCTGGCCCTATCCCAGCCAGGGATGCACGGCCTAGCCACCCGCGGCTGTGCGGCAGCTTGTGGCCCTGTCCCCAGCCAGGGGGCGGGGCCTGCGGCCAGGGGTGCGGGGCCTGGGCCCATGCCCCAGCTCCCTCTGCAGGCCAGCGACACCCCTGCTTATGGCTCTGACTCTCCAATCCATTCTCTCTTATTCTGGGATTGTGGTCCCTGTTCAGACAGGATAGTCTTGTAAGGCCTGACAGTGGCCCATTAAGAGCCCTCAAAATAACTTTCAGAAGCTGTGAAATGGGACATCAGCCTGAGGCAAAAATGATTTGAAACTGTGGCACTGCTGCCTTTTTTCACATCACTCAAGCCTTACTGGTGCACAGACAAACATGGAACCTAGTGGTGCTTTTAAAGACTAATAGATTTATTTATTGCATGAGCTTTTGTGGGAGACAATCCCACTTTGTCAGATGCTTGAAGTGGGACAAAGATAGTTACCAGATACCAAAGCATGGAAAGGAGGACATGGAAATCCTAAAAGGAGAGCACTGGAGAAAACGTAATATTCTTCTGCTTTTAAGGAGCCCTAGGAGCTTCCCCCTAAAAATAGGGTGTTCTGGGGCATTCCAGCATGCTTTAAGCCTGTCAGTAAAAAGCCAAACAAAATCATGTATTTTTAAAATGCCTGCCAGACAGAGGACATGAAGTTAAAAAGGAGGACATAACCCCCTTTTGCCTGACATCTGGTAACCCTAAAGTGGGCTTTTCTCCCACAAAAGCTCATGCGATAAAGAAGTTTGTTAGTCTTGAAAAGTGCCACCACCCAACCCCTCGTTTGTTTTGCTGGACTAGACTAAGAGGACTACCCCCTTAGGAACTTGAGGCACAGGGGGCACTCAGGAAGCCGGCGGCCCCGGCTTAGGGGCTTTATAGGCACTCAGGCTCCTTCCCTGGGAGCGGAGGCCGGGAGAGGCAGGAGGCTGTGCGCTGGTGGGATACTTACAAAGGCATCGCACATCACCATCACCACGTTGGGCGCTGCCCAGGGACCGCTGCCCCCCCAGGCCACAGGAGGCGCCTCCGCACCTGCCCAGCGGGTGGCAGAGACCAGCAAGAAGAGCGCCAGGGCGGCCGGGCAGGTGCGCCAGCCCCTCATCCTGCCCCCTCACACAGCCAGGGGGCCAGGAGCGCTTCCCGCCGGCCGGGCTGCTGCTGCTGCAACCATTGAGGGAGCGCTGGGCCGAGAGCCCGCCGCGGCCCTGCCACAAGAGGCAGCTCGCGCCCGCACCCCGCCCGAAAGCAGCGGCTTCCCCTAACGGCCCCGCCCGCAGCGCGAACTACAGCGCCCAGGATGCCACGCGGGAGCGGGCCACGTGACGAACTACAGCTCCCAGCATGCCTCGGAGGGCCCGCGGCGGAGGCGGGGCGGGAAGAACTACAGCTCCCGTCGTGCCACGCGAGCGGGAGGTCGGAAGATGGCGGCGGGCCGGGTAGAGTCGATGGTTGTCACGTGGGAGGGGGAGGGGCTCAGTGCGCCTGCGCGGCAGTGCCGGAGCCGGGTGACGGAGGGCTGCGCTGGGCTTGTTGGTGGCGGAGGCGGACGGAGGCAGGTGGCCCGTGGCCCGAGCCGCGCGGGAGGGGGCGCGAGGCCGGCGTGGGCGGGTCGGGTCGGGGGGGCGGCAGCGGCCCGGCGGCCTCCAGCTCGGGGGGCGGGGGAGCGCGCGCTGCCAAGTCACACGTAGGGGCCCTGGCGATGCCCCGTGGGTCAGTTGGGCAGGTGGCCAAGGAGCAGAAACGTCCCAGCTCTGGGCAGGGAAGGCAACATAGGCCAAAGGGCCTGGAAGGGCTGGAGCTAGATCCACAAAGGGAGTGGGTCAGGTCTGCATTGCAGTCGTTTGCACAGCCCAAGCAGGGCTCTTTTAGCCCTTTTTAGCCTCACAGCATTAGCTCCGCAGCATGCAGGCTCGGAGGCTGTTTTTTTCCCCAGCATAGACGTGCCCTTAAGCTCAGTGTTGCAACACCTGATATTTAGGCATCCTGCTGAGCAGCGGGATTCTTTCTCTGAGCTCGGTGCCCCGGCTCGCGGTACAGTGTATGGGACGAGTGAGGCTCCAGAGGGGAAAAAAACAAGGAGTCGTGTGGCACTTAAAGAGTAACAGATTTATTTTTTGCATGAGCTTTCGTGGGAGAAGCGTCTGATGAAGTGGGATTTTCTCCCAC
>ML682066.1:5177865-5196183 GCA_007922195.1 Podocnemis expansa
TGAGCTTTCGTGGGAGAAGCGTCTGATGAAGTGGGATTTTCTCCCACAAAAGCTCATGCGATAAATAAATCTGTTAGTCTTTAAGTGCTGCAGGACTCCTTGCTCTTTTTGCGCGAAAGAAGGGGGTTCACAAAAGCCAGTTTGCTAAGCAGGGAGCTGTCCAGCCCTCCAGGAGATGCAAAGAGCTATAAGCTTTAAGCCTCATTTTGTAAACAAAGTTAATTAGCTGCCTGACTACAGAATGAACAGAGAGGGTCTCTCCGTACTTGGGCTTCACAGATCTGACCTGGATACTTTCCTGGAGTGAGGCACCTAAGTCTGGTCAGCTCTTTTTCGTTGAAACCTGGAGAGAAAGAGAGACTCCCATATGCCCCATTATAGTCAATAGCCTGTTGGTTAGGGCATTGACCTGGGATGTGGGAGCCCTGTTTTAAAATCCCTGTTCAGGAGCATGGCCTTGAATTTGAGTGGCCCATTTCATAGGGAATAATCTAACCCCCTGACTACAGAGTCATTCTTTTTCAGTCTGACCCAATAAATATTTAATTTTCTTATATAAAGTGGAACAGCTTCAATTCGCATGCCTGAGAGACAAATATTTGAGAATATCAAACACCCTGGTGGTTAGGAGCCTCACTTATGAGGTTAGGAGGTATGGGTACATTTCTCAGCTCAGGCAGAGTGGGGGGTTTAAAACAAGCCTCCTCTATACCAGCTGTGCATCCTCATAAGCTGGGTATTACACAAGGGCTAGCCAGTCCCAAAAATTTCCAGTTCATTTGCCCCCTACTTGTCCTGAACAGAAGATAGGCTCTGAGGACGCATGTTGGATCTGTCCACATAGACATCTAGTTGGTGAATTCCAGTCAAGTCCAGGTATGAGCTAGGACAGTGAGTTTCAAAATTTTTTCTTGAGACCCAGTTGAAAGAGATCATTTGTGCCCATGACCCAACAATTACATCTTTCAGTAATGCATTCCAGTCTTTCGGTGGCAGCAGGAGGGGTCACCATGACCCAGTACCTGAGCGTCTGCAAACCAGTACTGAGTCCTCATACATAGTTTGAAAATCACTGAGCTGGGGCATCATGCAGCTCAGTATCATCAGAATTTAAGTGGCCTAGCACATGGTCGTCAGCAGACGCTTAGGTGACTGGGGACCTTACTGGCAGAAATATTGGTGTCTGAGAAATTTCAGCACCTACAGGGTTAGGTGGCAGTTGAACAAGGTTTTAAGGATCTGATTAATGCCTAAAGTGGCAGTTAGGTGCCTAAGTCTCTTTGTGAATCTAGCCTCATGTGTCTAATTTAGTGACAGTCCTGTGGCACCACCGATTTATCTAGTCAACTGGGTGACTCCTTCTGTTGAAGAGGTTCTCAACCACTGTGTTGAGGCACATTGCTGTGTTGCCACACAGCGGTAAGTGTCTTGTAGAGAGCCAGTTAGGGGACTGGAGTCTGCTTAGGCAGGTGGGATGAACTGGTGTGTACTGTATGGTTGTGCACACCATTAAGTGTTTTCTGACTCGCAAAAGGTTGAGAACCACTGTTCAACTGCTCCCATTTCATCTGCTACTGGTCATCAACATGGTGCTGTTGAGCGAAAAGGCTGTCTGGAGCTGGATTATCAGTGGTAGTAGTATTTTACCAATCTATTAATACAGTCCTGCTTTTAGATCATAGCAGTAGTTCCCACAATTTTCACTAATTCTGAAATGTAATGGGATTAATTGTTTCCCAAAGCAGGGTATCCCAGGAAGTACTTTGCCTTCAGGTGGATGTAGACGTGGTTTGTAGGAGGTCATGATTAGATCTGAGCAAAAATTTATTTGTAACAGTCCGTAGCCATGCCAAACATCAAACTTGGAACATGCCCCTTGGCTCCTGTTATTCCAAACCAAGAACAACCAAAAATGGAAACAACTGTGTCCACCAACCAGTTTGCGTATGGCATTAATGTTTTTGAGTTCCCTAATAAAATAGGTACATGTGTGACAAAGAAGATTATCTTTATGTCTCTGGTTTCTCCAGGTGATGCTACAGAGGCAGAGTTAAGGTTGGGTGACTACGTCCCCAGTTGCATTCTTTCATTTTTGTCTATGTGAGGTAGGTTATTTTTGTTAATGGAATTTGAATGTGGACTCTCCTGGCTTTCTTAAGGTTTGATACTTGAGAAAACAGGTTTTTGGTTTTTGTTCTTTTTTTAAAAAATACATTTATTTATTTATTTATTTATTTATTTATTTATTTAATTGCTAAAGAGATTTTCTTCAGCCTTAACTAATATTAAGTTAGTACTCTTTTGCTGAGAATGTCCCTAAACTTTAAAAAAATTTTCAAGAACTGCTCAGTGCTGTAAGTTCCTGCAGACATTTCAGACTGTACAGGGGATCTTGCAAATCATACATCCTACTTCTTCCTGACTGTCTCCTGCCTTCCACAATGGGGCCCGGGTCTGTGTCTGTGCTACAGCCAGAGGTGCTACTGTAACAGAAATAAATAATAATCATAATATATGACCCCATCTGTTCGATTTTTCATAGCGGCACTGCAATGTTTCTTCTGCTCATTCAGACCTAGATTCTCCTGCTCCTGTGTGTCCCCTTCCAGCCACACTCCCCATTCTGACAGTCATGACCATTGTATCTGAATCATGTAAACTTTCTAAAGCATGGGCTGTACTGGATGTATATAATGTGTTTATCAGACTGACGTATGTTGTACGATATATTTAAATATACGGAATGTGCTTTAAATTATGTCATGAGTAAGCTTCACAATGTATGTGTGTATAATGCACTTATTAACTTTGCGTTTGCATTTCCATTTTCTTATGAAAACAAATTTGAATATTTCCTTAATTTCAGCACACTTCCCTTCCAAACTCATAAAAGAACTTCTTACCAAGTGGAATTTGAAGTTGTTTACTGATGATGGTAGAATCTCTGGCCAAAGAGTGTTCAGAAAAATCTTTCAATGTGAATGATAGAGAAACATGTAAACCTCTATATTACTGAAACACCTTGCATAATATGCCCCAACTGTCAAGAAAAATTCTACTTTGGGATGAAAGTAACTTTTAATATTTCAAGATGATGGCTCAGATCCAGCATAGCATTGAAAGATATGTAGGAATTAGGGATTTTGTCTAATCCTTGTTCAGCAGCAAACATACTGTTAACATTTCCTAAAATGTTTTGTCTGAGTATGATAATGCAATATATGCAAAATACTTTGAAGAGTATTATATATGAACATCGTTTGTTAAAAACTAATTTTCTGTGTGTTTGACTTTACCAGTAATAATGTCAACTAAAGAGGTGAAGGCAGCATTGAAAAGTGCCAGAGATGCCATAAGAAATAAAGAATACAAAGAAGCCTTAAAACATTGTAAGGTAATTAATTTTTCCACTTAAACAAAAATTAATTTTGTGGGTGGGTGTGGGTGGAAGGAAATGAACTTCACCAGAATCAGAGAAGTGGCATCCTTTCAGTTCACACACTGGATCTTGCTGCTAGACCGTATTTACTATGGTTTGATGTGGTACTGATTTCATTAGTTGCCCCTTTTGGCTTGTCCATAAAAGGCAGTCATTTTTCTGTTGAATATGCTTAAATGTGAAGCAGAAGATATTCTCAGATGACTGTGGGAAAAGTCTGTCTTTAAGCAGACTTTAGATGACTCCTTCGATGACAGCAGCTATTGGTACCTATATCAATTGGACAATTCAGGTGCACAATTTTTCCTTACTAGAGAAATCTACCAGTTAGGACATTAACCTTTTATTAATGCTTTAATGTATGTTACTACTGTGCAGAAAGCAATATCTTGTTAAATGGATGCCTTATTAAAAAAAATTGTGTATCAGATAAATATGTTCAGATTGGGACCTTTTTCCCCTAGAAAGTAAGAAACCTGGTTAAACTTGGTAGTTGAGTTAGTTGAGTCGGTGAGATGCATTTAATCCATTAGCTTCATTTCAACTCTTATATTTTTAGGCAGTGTTGAAACAAGAGAAAAATAACTACAATGCATGGGTGTTTATTGGCCTGGCGGCTGCAGAGTTAGAACAGCCTGATCAGGCCCAAAGTGCATACAAAAAGGCTGCTGAACTTGAACCAGGCCAGTTATTGGCATGGCAGGTATGTATTTGATTCTAGTTCCAGTTTTGCCTTTTCTGTTAAATGGACTACTGCATTCTTAAGTGTAGGAACAAGACCCAATCAATATCTGACTCTTAGTGCAGATACACAATTTGTGTTAACTGTCATATAACAAATTATATCAGCTGTGGATCTGGCTGCTTGTGTGAAAACCAGCTGGAGTTGCTTGTCTGTAAAAGAGGGCAAATTTGGCTTCATATTTAAATTATTCTAGGTCTTCCGGTGAGTAAGAAAAATTTCATTCTCTTGGAAAAGAAAATAAACAAACAGAAAAAGTACATTTATTTCCTTTAGGAGCTTTTACTTGCCTTGCTCATAACTCAGGAAATTTAATTTAGTGTTTCTCTCCTATCAGACAAAGAATTTTGCATAGTAACTCCCCCCTCCCAGCTTCTGATGAAGTTGTACAAATTGGACTATGTTGTTTTCCACTGTCCTAGGCAACAAAAATAGGCACTTTTAAAAAGGATTGTATAGTATATGTTGTGTAAGAGAGAACTTATAACAAGTGCTGCATATTAGGTGCCCACGCAGTTTGGGCACATTGTGAAGTATTTGGCTGAGGTTAGGTCATGGATTCATCTGTCTTGTGAAAGGGGGAATTTCCTGTATTGTAACTCAGTAGAGAGATTTTTTTAATATCAGTATATTTTAATTTTTTTAAATGAAGCAATTGGACATATATCAAAATTACTTTAATTAAATCCTTATCAGCCAGTCAGGTTCTGGCTTTTGTGATATAGTATAAAATAGTGACTTGCTGAGGTGATTTTTTTCTGTAATTTTGCACAATTTAAAGTTCTTTGTTGTTGGCTATTGGCAGATATTAAAATTAGATTACATTTAATATTCAGATAGTCTTTGTTCCACTTCACTAACCTCATAAATAGTTTTAAGAAAATACAGTGAGCTTCTGTTATAGTGTAAATACAAGAACCTAAGAATGGTCATTTTGGGTCAGACCAGTACTCTTTCTAGCTCAGTATCCCTTGTCCTTCAACAGTGGTTAGTGTCAGATGCTTCTGGGGGATGCAAAGAGCGTGGCAATTATTGAGTGATCCATGTTGTCCAGGCCCAGCTTCTGGCAGTCTGTGCTTTGGGGACACCCAGAGGATGGGGTTGCATCTGTGACATCTTGGGTAATAGCCATTGAGAGGTATCTGCTCCATGAATTTTTCTGAATCTAGGTATATTTTTGGCCTTCACAATACCTCCTGGCAATGCCATCTACAGGTTTAGTGTGCATTGTGTAAAGAAGTACTTCCATGTTGTTATCGTCCCTTTTTGATCCAAGCAGTTAATAAAATTTTGGGCGTTTCTCAGGTATTTCTTTGATACCGTTTTGTTTATTTACAAAGAAATATCTCTGAATGTGGAAGGAATTATATAGCAGGAGGTGGTTCTTTTGCTCCTACCACCATGAACATTTTTTTCAGCCTGCACCGCTGACCCAAAAACCTCTCTGCAGGTTCCTTCCAGGTTTAGAAACTGCTTTCATCTGCTTTTTCAGGTTGACTGTCTCTGCTCTCTTTGTTCTGCATTTCCCACTCCTCACAAAATACACTATTGAGCACCTCTGTGCCATCAAACCAGAAACTCCTGGGCAGGGTCACAAACCATTCTGCCCAGGTTCATGGCTTGTGATTAACATGCCATGACCATTTTGTTAATTGAAGGATGCATTCACGTCCAATCTCAAAGAAGTTACTGATTTAAGCAGTTATCACTACTGCTCAGCGTAACTGTGTATTCTGATGTTGCTATAAGATATGGGCAGAGAGATCTCCGCATCTGTGCAGAACCTTGCCGGAAGCATTAGTTTCCTTGTGGAAATAGCTAGCTCACATGCATTAAAATGATCTTGAAAACATTAGACATGAAATCTAACATATATCTTACTTTTGTTTAGGGATTAGCAAATTTGTATGAAAAATCTAACAAACCAGATATCAAAGATTTATCCAGTGTTTATCAAAAGCTTTTGGAACTCTATGAAAGGTAAACATTGTTTTAAGATTAAATTATGATACTTCAGTATGTTGTTTTAAAATTTCTTTTTCTCTGGAAAAAGTCCAGTTTTAGTGCCATCACTGACACATGATAATCTATTATCATAACTAATTCTAGGACACATGCTGTATCAGAGGTAAGAGCTTGTTATTCCTGATAGTGTTCTAAATATGAAGCTGGGGTAGATCACTTTCCTATTTGTTTTTATAAAAATTTTGAAATAAATGTGGTCTAAACTAAACTATTGACATCGTGTCATTGTGCCATGATTGTATCCATTGGCTTTAATGTGTTGCATAGATGGTTCAACTGTATCTTGTAACTCTCAGCTGATGATAATTTAGCATAGATATCACTAGGAGATCTAGTCAGTTTTACTTTTTATGGTCACTGGGAGCTTGATTTCCCATTGCACGTACGCAGTTCTAAACAAAGCTAGCTCTGGTTGTATGTCACCAGTTTCCACAGTCAACTGGAGTGTTTTTATTGGTTTGTTTTGTGATTTTTGAGTTGGTTTGGGCTAAAGGACACTATCAACTTATAAATCACACATCAATTTGAACATTTTTACTTACTTCTGTTATAAGTAACATCCAAGCTAACTATAATTAAAAAATTAGGGGAAGATACTTTTGTTCCAGTTTTTCACTTTATGCATTTGATACCATTTAAGATAATCTTACAATATGCAATCTGTGTAGGTTTTTCCAATAGCAGCTGCAAAAGAAAAACATTCTGAAAAAATCACAGAAGTTGCACTGATACTTGGAGGCCAGGTATATTATCCGCAGCAACTTCTAATTCCCTCATTAAAAAGAAAAAAAAAATCTTTTTAGATTTCAACTTGACAGAGTTTCTTTAAGAGTATATTTCTCCATACTCCATACTTCTCCAGACGTGGCCTTTTTGTGGATTATTTTTTCTTCTTGTTCTAGTACTGACAAGCAGAAGTGGTGTGAAGTATGTAAGAAACTTGTGGAACTGTATCACCAAGAAAAGAACTACCTGGAGGTTAGTTGCTGATTTACAGTCTTCTCTTTTGCTATGCAATTCTTCTTCTTCTTTTTCTTCTTCCTTTCTTTATAGCAACAACTCATCTCTTAATTGTACACCTCTGTTCTGCCACCAGCTCTTACCACTAAATTTAAAGGTAATCTATTGAATTGACATGTTTAAACATAAAAAGCAGTCCCAGAAATGGTTAGGTTATATTGGATTAAAACAAAGTTGCAACCGTTTTGTTGAAAACAATATTCTGAAAATCAATATATTGATAAATTGTGTCATAAAAAATTACATTAAAATGTTAGTTTTTGGGTTTCAGTCAAGTATTTAAATATTTCTCAACTTTTTTTTTTTTTGCTTGTTTGTTTGAAATCTGGGGCTCAAGTTAGGAAATACCATATCAAAGGATATCTGTGCAACCTTAATTCTGTCCTCGTGTGTATGCATTATGATAGTTTATAGTGAAATGATCACATTTTTTGTACAGTACTTTTTCTTTTACTCTAGGTTTTTTGGAAGTGTTTGATTCCCTTGAAGATTTGAGAGCTTTAACATTAGTTTCATATAAAAAATTCTTTGCCAAAGATGATGATTGTTCAGGCTGTGGAGAGCCTATGTATGCCACTGGCAATTTTGTTTTCAATGGAAGGAAGTCAGATACTACAACTTTTCAAACCTAGATTTAACACATCACCCCTAGTTTGGACAGTAATAGGAGGGATTGAATTGGGGATCTGTGCTTCTGAAAGCACAGACTTCTGCTGCCTGAATCAGAAAAGCCAGTGCTGGTACATCAAAGCCAGTAACAAACTCATAAATTCAGCCTCCTGTGTGCGATCAAGTCACTAGAGAAAGACAAAGCCATGCTCTGGTTGATATTTTCTTTGTTTCACTTCTCTTAACAGTTTCAGATTGTAATAGAATTTAATGCTGAGTCACTTCACTGCTGGAAAAGATAATATCACTTGGGGTACTATTGCCTTTTCTAATTTGGTTGTTAAAAGTATGGCAGATGACCATACTCTGTATCATGTACTTCATTGAATTCTTTACCTTACATAGTGCATATAAGGTAGCTTTCTTCTATCAGATCAATTATTAATGCAGATTCCTCTTTTGCAATGATCATCAAACTATTTTCCTTGGACCCAGCTCTGGACCCCTCTGCTGTGTGGTGACCTCTTCACTGTGGAGAGGATGAGCCCCCCACCCCGGATCAGCACTGGCCAACAGGGGAGAGAGGGGCAGCTACTCCCCATCCAGGGATCAGCGCCAGCCGGCTGGGGAGCAAGGGGCATGGTGCCCACCCCCTCACCCCCCCCCCCAGGATCAGTGCCAGCTGGCTGGGGAATGAGGGGCAGCTGCCCCTCCTCCTGAAATTAGTGCCAGCCGGCTGGGGAGTAGGAGTGAGGGTTAGCCACCCCACCATCCTGGAAGCAGCGCCGGCCAGCTGGGGAGCAAGTGGCAGCGGCCCCCCCCCCCTTCCAAAAGCAGCGCTGGCTAGCCGGAAAGTAAGGGCAACCGCTCCCTTCAGGGATGTAGTTTTGGCTGGCTGGTGAGTGAGGGACAGCCAGCACCCTCCCATGAGCATCGCCAGCCTGCCAGACCATGCAGGGCACCGGGAGCAGTACCAACCAGCCAGGGAGTGAAGGGCAGCAGCGCTGGCTAGGTGGGGAGCAGCCCCCACTCCAGCACAGCACCTATGCTGCAAGCCAGTACCTGCAGGTCTGCAAACCAGTAGTGGGTTGTGACCCTAACTTTGACGACCACTGGTCTATTGTGATCGAATTTTTAAAGGAACTCTTTAAGTGTTTCTCAACAGAAGTATTCTGTTATAAAAGATTAAATGAGCAATGACAGGCAATTAGCTACACCAGTAGTGCTAAACAGCTTAAATACCACTAGTCATACTGATAGTTCTAAACAGTATGGTGAAGTAATTTTACCAACTCTAAGTCATTAGCTCGGTCTTCCCGGTACTCTTGCTATGTGTTAAACCTATTTTCCAGCCCCTTACATTTTGAGAAATTGTAAATATCCTTGGCAAGGGGTTAAAATGGATTGGAATAATTACATTGAGCATCAGCTTTGTAAAAGAATTATAGAATGATTCATTTCTCTTTCCTGTTGACAGGTGGCTCGCAGATGGCACAAACTGATAAAGATAAAGCAGGAGGAAGGTGCAGATAATGCAGAGCTCCACCAGCTATGGAAGAGGCTGATCCAGTTACTAGCTGACAATACACAGAATCAAGATCATGAAACTCAGCAGTTGGTAATGTTTCTCCCTCCTTCTCAGATCATAGAAATGTAGGGCTGGAAGGGACCTGAAGAGGTAATTTTGTCCATTCTCCACCTCACACAGGGGCAAGGCTAATTATATCTAGAGCATTCCTCATAGATGTTCATCTATCCTGTCCTTAAAAACCTCCAGTGATGGGGGTTCTGCAATCTACTTATTCCAGTCCTTAACTATCCTTACAGTTAGTTAGATTTTCCTCATACCCAACCTCAATCTCCCATGCTACAAATTAAGTTGATTACTGCTTGTCTTCAGGGCTGGCTCAAGAGTTTTTGGCACCCCAGTTGAACTATGACTTCAGTGTCCCCCCTTCACGTGTTGTAATATCAGAGATAACATAATATATTTTTTTAAATAGAGAAAACAATTCACTTCCATTTAATTTTGCTCCCCTTAAAATCTGGTGCTCTAGATGATCACCTGGTTCACCTATATGGTTGGGCTGGCCCTGCTTGTCTTAAATTCAGTGGACATTGAGAATAATTGATCACTCTTTTTATAACAGCCCTTCACATATTTGAAGAGTGTTACCCAGGTCCCTTCTCACTTTTTTCCAAGACTAAACATGCCACTTTTTTTAAACCTTTCCTCATAGGTCAGGTCTTCTAAACCTTTTATCATTTTTATTGCTCTCCTCTGGGCTCTCTCCAGTAGGTCTACATCTTTCTTTAAGTGTGGCGCCAGAAATTAGATACAGTACTCCATCCGAGGCCCTTTACCAGTGCCAAATAGAGTGGGACAATTACCTCCTGTGTCTTTATGATGCTCCTGTTAATACATCTCAGAATATTTGCTTCCTTTACAACTGTATCCCATTGTTGACGTATATTCAATTTGTGATCCACTATAAGGCCTAAATTCTTTTCATCAGCATTAATGTCTAATCAGTTATTCACAATTTTGTATTCATGTATTTGGTTTTTTTTTCTTCTTGTTGAGTTCAGTCCTTTTCTCTAATTTATCAAGGTCACTCTGAATTCTGATCTTGTCCTCCAAAGTGCTTGCAACACATCCCAACCTGGAGTTATCTGCAGATTTTATAAGTATAACTCTTCACTCCATTATTTAAGTTATTAATGAACATTTTGAATGGTTTCATATGCTGGAAAGACTACTTCAAGGCCTCAGTAGATACATCTTTCCACTTTGACAGCAACCTATTGATAACTAGTCTGTGTATATAGTTTTCCAAACACAAATCTTCATTATTTTAACAAGATCAGATTTCTCTGGTTTGCTTATGAGACTGTCGTGTGGGATTGCATCAAAAGCCTTACTAAAATCAAGACACCTCATGTTTATTGCTTCTACTCATCCACTCAGCCGGTAACCCTGTCAGTGAAGAAAATTAGATTAGTTTGGCACAATTTGTTCTTGACAGATCCAAGTTCTTATTGCTTATCATCCTGTTAACCTATAAGTGCCTGTAAATTGAGTTTATAATAATTTCTTTGAGCATCTTTCCAGGTGTTGAGGTTGGCCTGACTGGTCTCTAGTTCCCTGGGTCCTTTTTATTCCCCTTCTAAAAGATAGGTCCTGTGACTGTCCTTTTCCTGTTTTCTGGGATCTCATCCTCCATGAAGTCTTCAAGATTATCACTAATGGTCTCAAGATGCTTTCAGCTAGTTCTTTAAATCACTAATGGTCTCAAGATGCTTTCAGCTAGTTCTTTAAGTGCCTTTGGGTGAATTTCATCAGGCTCTTTCAACTTAAATATATCTCAATATTCTTTAACCCTTTTTGGCTTGTGTTGTTCTAATTTGTTTTTAATATTAATTATGTTAAGCCTCTGATCATGATTAACCTTTTTAGTGAAGACAGAAGTGAAATAGCCATTAAACACCTTAATGAATACACACAACTAGGCTTTGGGTGAAATTTTAAAAAATACTTAAGTAACATAACTTTCAATGAGATAGATAGGCTTCTAAAAACGTTGCCCTTAGGCTACAAAGTCACTTTGGCTCAGATCCACAAAGGCATTCAGCCTTCTAACTTCCACTGAAGTCATTTGGGGACCTAACTACCTTTGTCGACCTGGACCATAGATCCTTTTGAAAATATTACCATGTATCCCAGAATATTAGTAACAATAATGAAATCAGGACAACTTACAGGTGATGGAAGCCATTTGCACAATAGTATAGTGACTTATATAATTGCTGGTGATTTGTTTGGTTGTTTTGGTTTTTTTTTAACCTTAATGAAGTAATACCCATAAAAACTTAGATTCATTTTGGCAGTGTTAAGGTTCTGTCTTAAAGACACACAAGGTAGAAGAGTTGAAATGAAAACTTGCATACCAATATTTAATAAATTATTCAAGCTCATAGTTGTCATAATGGATATTGCTTCACACAGGCTTTTTAATAATTATATCTTATACCACTGCATGAATTAGATTGTTTACCTGCTTCAGCAAATAACAGATTTACTACCAGGCTTTGGACATAATCTAAATAAGGCTTGAGCATGAAGAACTACCTTGTTATGTATTTTCTTCTTTGTACACAAAAGTTCTATGAAGCTCTGCATGGGCACAATGGGGCCAAATAACTATATTAAAATCATGTGCACTATATGCTGTTGAAAATAGTGATTGACAGATTTCATAAGTTAATTGTTGCTTTCCTTGCTGATTCACAATTATATTTACCAATTCCCTATTTCAGCTTTTGATTGCTTTTGAAAATGCAGTGAACTCTGCAGACACAATCCCCAGTGAAGACCACCAAAAGCTTTATGCAGACTTCATTCAGTGTTTGTCAAAAGTAAGGATAATTTAATGTATAGTCTCTTCAATAATAAATAACTCGTGTCTAATATTATTGCCTAAGAAGCTAAATAAGTTACTTTATTTTTCTTTACAAGTTTCCTCATGAAACTACTAGACTGAAGAAGGCCTGTGATGATATGATGGTTTTGTATCCAGCTGTGAGTTACCCTTTAGAAGTGCTATGCTTGCACTTTATTCAGTCAGGTACGTGGGAAAGTAGTGGTTCATTTTTGTTTATTCCAGATCTTGTCTCTTTTCTTCTCTGTTACTTCTGGGACCATTGTCTGTCTTGTCACTCACTCCCCAAAGTCCTTCACACAAAAAAACCCCAGTTTTTCCACATCTATTGCATTTCTTCAGTGAGGGAAGATGTAGTTTGAGGTATATTGCACTACTTTTCAGCAAAAGTACATTGTCTGTGTTAAGTGGTGTGTTTCCACCAGCCTGGAGAGCAAGACATTTCCGCCCTAAACTATAGTGTCCCATAGCTGTAAAACCTAGTACTACTGTACAATCAAAGGCTCTCTTAAAATAAATATTCTTTGCTCAGGACCCAGTTCTGGACTCCTGATTCCTTAGCTGGCAGTGTACTCAATCCCCTGGGAAGAGTGGATCATGATGCTCAAAAGCAGCCTCTCTAGATAAATGAACATTAGCTAGATGAGGTTTGAAAAGAATCCTGTATGCTCATTTTTGGTGGACAGGTGGTGACAATAAAAATAAAACAAAATTGCTTTGGAGGTGGCTAAAGTGAAAGAATTGGTGACCCAGCATACCAATTTCCTCTTAGCAGGAACATTTATTAATCTTCCTTCTTAAGGCTTCCTGATAGGTGGAGAGTAAACAGGGATTTTTAGGGCATTTCAGTAAAATGAAGGCAGGGGTCTTTTCTAAAAGATACACTTTTTCAAGGCAGCATGCTGTTGTCCACACTGCTGGGATTTAAGACTGTTAAATTAGTTTTCAGCAGTCGCTACTGCATTAATATTGTACAAGTGAATAGTGATTTTATATGCCTCAGCTTTAGGGTGCCACAGGTGAAACCTCACAGGGGCCAGAACTGATTTTAAGTTGGTTTCGTCCCCTCAAAAGATTTTTAAGTATACAGCCATACTGATGGGTATGTCACACAAAACCTAAGTAGACATATATACCAAGAGTCCATACAGATGTTCGTCTGTTAGTGGTGGAAGAGTGTCTCTAGAAATGAGAGAACTAGGTTTCATGAAAGTAATACAGCAGCAGAAAAATGCTAATGCAGAATTCTTAAATCAAGTGTCTATGAGAAGTGAATTCAAAGGAAAGGAACCAGAAAGAACAAACCAAAGAAGAAAATTCCACTGCAAGAAATGTAGTACATTGGATGTATTGTATCACATCAGAACAGAACATGTGCATTCCATTAAATTAAACCCGTCTGAATCCAAATATGTAATCAGATTTCCATGCTTTGAACAAACAGAACATAATTTTTAGACTCATTTTATTTCTTTGTGCCTTTTGTGAACATCTTAAAGCTGAAGTTCCTTCTCAAAATAGGTAGGGCTTGCTGCTGTGGATTACACTGATAAGCACTAGGCATAACGCTGCTGAATTCACTCATGCTTCCCACAAGTCGCTTATTATTTCCACCTCTCTGTGAGGCCTCACACACACAGTCCACATTCATTGCTTCAGATAAAACAAGTTAATTGACAACAGTAGGATTTTAAGTGGTTATGTCAGAATAAAAGAAATCCAACGATTAACAATAAATCAAGGAGATTATCATGATTAAAAGGTAATTTGTATGCTAACCTAAGATCCCTGTTGCAGTCTGTTCTTCAGCTTATCGTACAGGTTGGCTGCAAAATGTCTTGCAGCCAGATTCGCCCACCTGTGAGTAGGTGCAAGTCCATGATGTTGTTTAGAAGAAGGATTCCAAGGGAGAGCCTCAGACAAAGGTGCTGCTCTCTTCTAATGACATCCCTAGGGGTCAGGTGATCGTCCGTGCCTGGCAATGGGAGTGATCTTTCCCTCCTGAGCTAAGATGTTTAGGCTAGTCCATTTGATCCTGTATGTATGCCGACGTGGGGGTTAGAACCACAGCTGTGTTTGTCTGCATCCATTCAAACTATGCAAGAGCCATATTTGGGGATATGACATAATAGAGTTTTATATCTGCATATAACACTGCAAGAAACATGCTTCCATAGCAATAATGTTCAGCATGTCACACCATTCCAGGAACACCTTACATAACATACTTTGCAGTAGACCACGCTCAGTTACATTGTAAGGGGTGAACATGAATGGTACACAGATCATACCACAAGGGTATAGGGAGGGTAAAGCATGTTGCACGGGTTTGAGTTTGTTACAATTATTCCATTAAATTCAATGAATTGCTGATTCTATGGCAGAGGTGAACTTGTTCAGAGACAAAGGAGTTCCCTACTGGCCCTGGAAGTTAGGAGGAGAGTATTTTGCTGAGGAACACCATTCCTGCTAGTGAAAATGGCAGGACATATTATGTGGTAGTTTTTTAGTTATTTTTGGTGGAGAACTCAGTCAGTTCTAGTGAAGCAAGTACTAGATGGGGGCTCAGGAAACAGAGGGTCTGGATCCATTTCAGCTGCTGACCTGATGTGTGACCTTGGTCAACTCACTTCACTTCTCTGTGCCTGATCCCCTTCCAACTCTTTGTCTGTCTTGTATGTTTAGAATGTAAGCTCTGTGGAGAAGAGACTGTCTCTTCTCAAGGTACCTGCACTGTTCTTAACATAATGGAGCCTTGACTGCAGTTGGAGTTTCCTGCCATGCCAAATAATACAGCCTAAATGTAAAGATTGTGTTTTTCTCAATGTGATGTACTAATACTATGTTACTGTCTCTTTATATATTTAACTGATAGTTCTGCACTTTAAGCAGAATGCAGATTTGAAACTGCACTCCCATTCTGTTTTGTTTACTTATTTACAGACGGTAACGCAATGTAAAGAAGTTATTGTCAACACTTCAATATCACATACTATAATCTGGCACACAACATATAAAGAAATTTTACAAGGTGTATTTGTTTAGGTTGTGCTTCCATTTTCGACAGGGTTATTCAGGCTGAACACATATAAGAAGTTATAATTGAACAGACATAGAAATGGTAGACCAAGATTTTAAAAAATAAATGTTTAAATGTAAGACTCCTCCTTAAGCACCTAAATAAGTGACTTTAGGGCTGCTCTAATTTTTGTTGGCAATGAGCTTCAGAATTGGGGGATCATCATGAATTTGGCTTAATGCCACCTTTTCCTTCTGGGGTTTTTCAAGTACAGCTCCGCTTCAGCCAAGGAGTGTTGAAACTAAAGAACCAGTGAACTCAGTCGAATTCCATTGCCATACACATACAGAAATTAGAAGTTTTGAATCTAGCAATAAAATCTCTCAACTTCATCTTTACTCTTCTGGTAGTGAAGTACCACAATTTATTTCTGTAAAAATGTTATGGGTTTATCAGCAGCCAAATAATTGTCATCATTGATAATGCAACACTTTGGTGACTGGTGCATCACCAATTATACAAAATTCTGCTTTTAGAAAATTTAGTTTGCCTCATTCCAATTGTTGTTTAGGAAAATATGAATACAAAAATGGCTCTTTTTAGACAAAGATCACAGGTAATGGTGATTCACAGCCTTCTCTCTCCCATGAGTATTTGTGGAAACACTCACGATTCTAATCACTGTAATCTCTTAAGGGAGATTAATTTAAAGGCAGTGGTGGATTTTACTAATAAGATTTAACTCTTCTTACACCTCAGACCTGTTGACCCTACTGTTCAGTATTCCAATATTCTTTAACACTAGACATTAAAATTTACATTTTAAATCTCATTTTAAGGCATGTTTTTGTTCAAAATCTTGACCAAGCTTCGTCTAGGAGACAAAGTACCCAACTTGCATTCATTTTTAAAGGCATGAAGTAGCTATTCCAGAAAAACCCTTGTACTTGAGAATTTCTCAGGGAGAGTATAGCATGCACAGTAGACTGAGGGAGCAGTCAACCTGAGCTGTTGTCTCGCTCAAACAGTACTTGCCTGTGCTGGTGGTGCTTAGATTTTAGCAATAGCTTCTTAGGTCAGGTGTACCTAGAGACTTACGCTGATATGATTACATTGTTCCAGGGTATGAAAAATCCATACCCTTTAGTGATGTAGTTATAGTAACCTAATTCTCAGGGTAGAAAGCATACACTGGCCCATAGTATGATAAATCTACATGACCATTTTTCCCAGCATTCACTTACAAAACATAGTGGACTTGGGTTTTTTTGTTGTGATATTCTGTGTACAATCTTACAGAATGTGGATTCTCTTTCAGCCCCCTCGGTATACTGTGCAGCTCCTTATGTATGTTCTGCAGCATGCAGCCTAATTATTAATTCCCCCAAACCCAACAAATACTTGGGTATTTCTGAAATGCCTTTCCTACTTTGCAGTATAAGCTTATTTATTGTAAATCTTGGGCTTTTGTTCTCTCTGACACTCACCTTTTTCAAAGTCATTGCTATTTTTCTGTTCTGTTGTGGACAACAACATTTCCTTTCCTCTTGCCTTGGCTTGTATACTGATGTCTTCAAGTCAATATAATACAGTTTATGAATGGAACAGATACTATACCTCATTCATGGTTAGGTGCCTATCCCATCCCTAAGAGACCAACTTAGAAAGAGAAGGAGCTAAAGCAGGAGTGTCAAACTCATTTGCTATGGCGGGTGAGATTTGCCTTAAACGTACTTCAAGTGGGCCATACATACCATAAATCAAAATACTACAACACTCCCCCGCATCACAGAACGCTTTGTATGCAAAACTGTGGTCCATGATACTTCTCTCTCCTGTTGAGTGCAGTCACGGGCCACATGTTTGACACTACTGAGCTAAAGGATTTGTAGTGTAGTTTTTTAAAACAATATTTATTATACAAAGTTTTAGAAATAGGAAATGCTCAAAATCAGAAGATAAAATGCTCTAAAAATAGACATGACATTTATTTGTAAAATAAGTCAGCATTCCATTAGTACACTGCAGACATACAGCCATTTGAACAATTACTTTAGCCTGCCCTTAAATTTTTGTTTTTACCATTTATTACATGTCTTGCTTTCTACTGTTGATCTCTGCTTTCCTTACCTAAATCTGCCTATAACTTTAAAGCTGCCACAAACATGGGAAAGCACACAAGTTGTATTTTCTTTTAAAGGATGGCACAAATTAATTATTGCACCACTAGAGTGCAGTTTTGTAATAGTGATTGCATTTCTCTTTTATGTTGGTAAATAAAGATGAGCAGGCCATGTGTGTGAATATCACATGGACAGTTTCTTACCTATCAACCAGTGTTGGTTTTCTAAAGCGTTAGAAATCCATTTATTGATACATAAATCTATAAAGAATTGTATCATAAGGTAGGGGAGACACCACACACATTTCTTTGGTTTAACTGTGGTGTTTATACAGTAGCATACATCTTATTTAAGAGACTCTTAGAATATCTTACTTTCCAGACATGGTCATTTAGACCAGGCTGGAAAGTTATCTTGATCACTTCAAAAGTTCCCTATATCTCATGTAGGGTTGACAGTAACCTTCTGAGAGAGAGAGATGGCCAGACAGACACACACATGAGACTCTATGGGTAATTTTAAAGCAGCAGTAAGTCCTAAAATCTGCAGAGTAAAGTTCTGCAAATGAATACCCTTTTCTAAATACGTTCTCTCAAATTTGACTGGCAACTACAGAGACATTTTTATAGATTGCTGCTTCTCACTTATCTGTATAATAGAACAATAAACAGTCAGCATGTGTAGTAAGCTTAAAGCCATCTCTCATATGAAGGAGAGACTGGTCAGTTTCTGAGTTCTTAAATGCTTCCAGCAACACTTCACCCTCTTGGTTGCAATCTTGCGTCAGTGGGGTCTTGATCCCAGTGTGAACTAATATACCACCTCTGGAATTGTTTACCTTCCCAGGATCTGCAGTAATTGCTCCCTACTGAGGTTTGTTCGGGGGGGGGGGGGGGGGGGGG
>ML682066.1:5196283-5217894 GCA_007922195.1 Podocnemis expansa
CCCCCCCCCCCCCCCCCCCCCCCCCCCCCCCCCCCCCCCTTGGTAATCCTCCCTGGAAAGGCTAGAATACTGTATGATGACATCAATAGATACATAAATTTTGACTAATCCCATGGTGCATCTCACTGTAATAGTCTTTTGAAGTTTACACACTCTCAGGGTTTCACATCTACCATAATGTCTAGGTAGAAGAATGGAGTATTCATTTAGTTAACATGTTCCTGAGTGAACTTCCTGAAGTGAGATGGCACAGACTACTTTCTTCCTCTCCTGTGGTTTAGTGAAGGCCTCTGGTTAAATAATGTCTGTGTTTGCTGTTTATTTTTACAAGGATTTTGAATTGAAACTTTGCTGCTATGACAATATGCAAGCCGCTGTAATTACCGATTAACCACCATTTGTATAGTTCATGCTTTCTTCCTCTGGAGTTAAACTGGATATTCCTTTATTCATAGTTGCTGACAAGAAGCAGGAAAGTCACCACATAAATGTATGAGACAAAAAGGGCTATAGTCACAAAGAAAATAAGGCATCTAGGAAATCACTGGTGTTTACAAAGTCTGGGGTTAGGCACTTGGGCACCTGATACAATGAATGGTGAATTATCGAAGCCTTAGAGTGGCATTCACAAAAGCCAAAATGCTAGGTAAGAAGCCACCTAAAATCATTCCCAAGAGGTGCCAAAGCAAGAGTTAGGTATGATTCCTCCCCCTCTCACAGAGATAGGTGCTTAAGTCCAGGCCTCAGGAAAACATCTCCCACTGCCTGGGTTTCTTACCTACAAATCCTGTTAAAGATAGGCACCTGTGGTGGGGTGGCTGGAGGAAGAGGCCCATCTTCAAAATGTAGCTAGTAGTTAGGAACTCACCTGGAATGTGGAAGTCCCCTGTCCAACTGAGGGTGAGAAAGGATTTGAATAAGGCTTGGCTACCTCTCAGGTAAGTAGTCTAATTGATAAGATATTCTGATGTAGCACTTCCTCCATGTCTGCCTTACTGATCTTCTTCCACTGTGAGGAAATAACTTGGAAAAAAAATAATTGGACTAGGGGGACTGGGTCTCCTATATAAGTGTTCTAGCCACTAACTTACAGCTTCAGTTTCATGCTTAGGTGTGTTCTCTCACCTAATTTTTCTTTCTGACTAAATTATTGTCTTATATAGTCAGACTGCAAGTGGACTTGTAGGAGGGGGAATTCTCATTCAGGCAACTATTAATTTTGGCTTGTTATTGGCAGCAGGTGGGATTTTCAGCTGGGCTAAATTGAAAGGCCATCTGGAAAGTTGTTTCTCTTGATGGGAGGATGACCTTTAGCACTTTAACCTGAGTGGCTAATTCCAGATTTTCAAGTTATAGTAGGTGGTTCAGAGGCTTTAAATCCTGTAGTGTTGGGGGGTTTTTTTTGTCTTCATCTTGTGTATGATACTTGTGAAAAGTGGTTGCTACTTCTAGAAATTATTGTATGGTAAGGAGCTGCTACTAAAATTCAATCAAGTGTGAGGGCTAAGTAATTTTTTGCTAAATGAATTTTGTAGAAAAATTGTTACATCTTCATTTTGCTTTTATTAACTATCTAACTGTGGTTATAAGAAATTGTTTCTTTTTGTAATACCAGGTAGTTTCACTGAAGAGGCCCTGCATTGTTGTTGCAGGCTCATGGAGATGGATTCAAGTAGCAGTCCAGGTCTTATTGGTTTAGGTATCAAATACCTCCAAGAAAAAAAATATGAAGAAGCTGCTAAGAGCTTAAGTGAAGGTAAACATACAATATAAAAGGAATGGCTAAGGGGTTGCATAGTAATGAATATTTCTGTCAGGGACAATTGCTAAATCCTACTGGATTGTTTTTTAGGGTTTGTGCTCAAAGTGGAATCAGTTTAGAGGAGGAGTATTAGTTTGAAACCTAGCCAATTTTTAACAAAGGAGTTAAGAGTTGTTTGATACTAGAGGTGTTCCTAAGTTCCTTTGCCAATTCTGTGATGTTTTTACAAGGGTTTTTTCTCATCTTAAACACTTCTGCTCTTATCTCATTGTTGTGTGACTTCTTTTACAAACCCAGGGAGAGAGGATGTATACCATATAAGAGAAACCATGAAATTGACTGTGTTCTGGGGTAGATAAAACAAACTCAGATGTGACTTTTCTTCATCAAGCTGTGGTGTCTCGCTAAAAATTTTGCCTTTATATGTATATCTATGTTAAAAATCATTGTCTTGACCTTCAAAAGAGAATCTTTAAACTCTTCTATAGCAGCTATAACTGCTGCAGTGTTGTATGTTAACAGACTAGTATTTTGACTTATTGGATTAACAAGGCTCTCTTAAAATGAGTCCTGAATTGAGCTGGTTGGAAAATAGGGGATTCCCTCCCTTTGAAAAACTTCAACTTTTTTAATGGGAAAACTGAAATATTTCTATTCACTGATAACAGTGGGATGCCTCATGAGAGGTGGATGCTTTATGTCCCCAACCATACTATATCCCACATGATGCACCGTGGCCAGGGATTACTATCATGTACAACTTCTCTTTGCTAAGAGAAGAGACTAGGATTTATTATGGGAGATGTAATCTAGCTGGGGATCATCAGCCATAGAGACAAATGAGGACATGGGGCATATGAGTGATAACACCCATAAGGCATGTCAGCATCATATACATACTAATGTCATTTTGTTGGCCAAAAACAAGTTTGTAGGCATCATAAAACCAGTTTTCTATACAAAGCAAATACTCCCCTCCCCCGAGATCCACAGTCAAAAGACAATCTTCCTTTAAAAACCAGTTTTAGGTGGAAAGCAGGTGCTTTTGATGTAAAACTGATTTGGGGTTTTTTTGGAATCAAATAATGGAATTCCTGAAAATTAAATGTGTTGGGCTAAGAACTAAAAACACTGCAGCTGCCCCCTGTAGTTAACTCACACTTCAGGTTCATTTAGTTAAACTGCTTATTTGGGAAAGAATGGGTAACCTGGAATGAGGAAACTGAGTCATTGCTCTTTGCTGAGGTTAAGATTTTGTTTGTTATTTTTAGCAGAACTCAGAGATGAGTCATGGACATCCATGACCTGTTCTTGACTTCTGCTAAAAACAAACGTGACAAAATTGGACTGACAGGGAGGACTGGAGCCTGAATCCCATTGCTGAAGGGGCTGAGAGTGGGGAGGTCCAGCACCTGCCACTGTAGCAGGTAGTTCATTTGGGGGCCCCCTCAAGCTGGCAGCTCCAGCAGTGGAAAATGTCATAGAGGTCACAGAGAGCTGCTGAATCTGTGACATAGTCTTACCTTTATCATTGCTGAATTGTTCTCCTCTCTCCAAAAATCTCCTGCCACCTAATATGGTGATTAATCATGGTGTGTTTGTGATGGAACTGTAATATACAGGTCCAACAGCCCCTAAGGCTGTTTGTAGTCCCAAGATTTGTGTTAAATAAAAATGGATTTTACAAATGTTTTTTCTAGGTTTGCAGCAGACAAGCCAATGTCAAGCAGCATGGTATTATCTGGCAGAGGCACAAATGAAAATGCATAAACACAAAGAAGCTGTTCTTTCCTGCAATCAAGGTAATTATCCTATAGCTGAGAGTAGTAGCTTCTAGTCTTCATTTTAGGCTTAGAAATCAAGATTATGGTTGTGTTGTAAACTTAGATTTTAGTGAATTCAAAGAACTGAGTTATATTGTGCTGCTGAGTTATAACTCATCTTAAGAAATCTTATCCCAAGGCTAAGAAGGTCTCTCTATTTTCAAAATGTTAGTGGAAAAATAGTTCAGCTGTAGTGCCAACTGAAGGGTACTCTCCATGGACTTTTGCTTTCCCCTCCAGAAAGGGCCTGGTGCAATTGAAGGATAAAACAGTATCTAGCTAGATGTAGTCAAAAGACCCACCTTATGCTTGTTCAGCTTCCAGTGAAGCTTAAGCTCTCGAGTTGTTAAACTGTCTTGATCCTTTTTGATTCTCAGCTATTATTTATTGCATCAATTCCCAAAAATGTAATTACTGATAGTAAGTTCAACCTTCATTGAACTTTATTCTACACAAATAAGGAAAAGTTAATTTGGCTGCTAAAGGGACACTATCTGAAAACTTTGTACTGTAGTGAGTTACAACATTATTATAACTTGAAAATTAGTGAAAACAAAAAATGCATTATTTTTTCAGTTTTTTCTGTATGTTTGGTTATGTACAAGGTGCTGTCAATTTCATATTCTTTCTAGTATAGTTAGTTGCTCTCTTGCTAAAAAGATTGTTCAAACAACACAGAAAAGACCAAATACACTTAATAAAAAACTTATAGAAAAATCCAGTCATCTGTCAAACTGGAACACTTACATAAATTTTTTCCAAAAATGTCAAGTTGACTGTGCGCTTAAATCAACTATGGAATGAAAAGAGAAAATCTTTCATTTTTAACAGCTCTTAAGATATCTGGACAATTTGTTGATACTGATGCCAGTCTACAGCAGAAATACCATGCCCTTCATTTGAAAGCAGAGGCTCTTATTAAAATAGGAAGCGCTGATGCTGCAGAAGAAGCCATTAGCACTCTTGAGCAGGTATTTTTGACTGTTAAGTGTATTTTCTCATTGCACTCATAATCCAAGTATCTCTTCTCTCTTCCTTCCCTTTTCTTTATTCCCAACATAGAGAAGTATTTTACATCAACCGTGTTTGGCAAGGCATGTTGTCATCTTTCTCACCTTCCACCTCTTTTGGGAGGAGGAGAGAATGAGGGTCAGTGTGTGCTTGCCACGTTGTTTCCAAAATCTTAGGCCTCGTCTGCACTTTAAAAAACAAGTTGATCTAATATAGGCCCAACATACAGCCACTGCTGTAATTAGTGTTGGCTGATGTCCACACTGCTTTCCTTGGTTGGTGAAGTGTATCCTCACTAGGAGCACTTCAACTGACTTTAAGGTAGCATGGAGAGCTGAGAGCCCCATCTCTCAGTTGGGTTCCCTGTGGGCTGCCCTCCACCCTTCCAGACAGCTGCATGGGGACTTTTCCCCTTCCTTGTCCCAGCCATACCCTGGGCTCACACCTGCCTGATCGTGGGCTTTTTGTCAATTTCACCACTCTGGTGTAGAAGTAAGGTTGACAAGAATGATAGCCCCTCAGCTGATGTAAGAGGATGCAGTGTCTGTTGACACTGAGTTGCCCTAAGTAAGCTGGCAAAAGCCCCACAGCTGTCATTAAGGTGGTTTTATTTTGAAGACAGAGGGTGGTTTAGCTGGTGGTGGTGGGGCACTTGCAGTGTTTGCACAGCACTGTTTTGTTGAAAAAAGCTGACTTTTGTCAACAGAACTCTCTAGTGTAGGCCAGGCTTTTGTGCATGCCATTAACTCACTGCTTAGACTTTCCCTCCAACTTGGTCTTTGACCTTCCCCATTGGCCTGCTGCACTCCACAGAAACCACCGTTCAAGGTCACTTAAAGCCAGCTCC
Source organism: Podocnemis expansa (assembly GCA_007922195.1). Classification (NCBI taxonomy): domain Eukaryota; kingdom Metazoa; phylum Chordata; order Testudines; family Podocnemididae; genus Podocnemis; species Podocnemis expansa. The sequence continues at coordinate 5,201,727 of ML682066.1, forward strand.
TGTGTAAACTCCTGAAATACTTTCTTTTCCTTATTTTTGTTAAATATGAAAGATTTCAGTGTTTTGAAGCAGGCATTCTCTACTCTCCTAACTCTTCTTTCTGATTGATTGACCTGTTCTTCTGCATTAGTGGTTTCTTAGCTTGCCCTTTCACCTGCCTGGCATTCTTCAGGATCTTTTAAATTTTCCTTTCTCCTCATTATTTTTTTTAACAACTCCATAGTTCTTCCTGTCTTTCAGGCTTACTTTTTCTTTCCTTCTCAACTCCCCTAGCCAGAGTTTTGCTAACTGTATATCTCTTATTTAATTTGTATGGCTTTTAGGATCATAAACATTCTTTACAAATATTAAGACACTGTAAATGTGTGGCACTGCAAAAATCCTGTTAATATATATGTTTAAGGATCTTTATACTCTTACCAATGATCTTCCTCTAAATGATCAACCTTCCTTTCTCCTGCAGTAGCAAACCAATCTTTTTATGTCACAGAGAGGGCTAGAACAACCAGTTCTCACAAGGCCCTAACTAAAGAGTAGCTAGGAATCTAGTAGTTTGACCTGTTTTGACTGTTTCCTGTGCTTTTTTTTTTTTTTTTTTACACTGTCTAAGGTTCTCCACTAGAGCCACTCTGCAGTTTCATATGGTGCTGGTTACTTCACACCTGTTGTAATTACCTTCCAGTCTGCCTCTCACTGTCAAGTTGTTACCTGAGTAATTTGAGAAGTCCTTTCTATAAATTGAAGTATGTACAAGAGTGGCATAACTGTTCCTTTCCTCCTATTGAATTTATTTTCATTTTGTACTGTTTTCCCCTTGGTTAAACTACTTTCAGCTAAGCTCTGAAAAAATTTTTTTTGCTTTGTGCTGTGCTTTTGGGGTTGGGAGTAAAGGGAGTTAGTTATTAAACTCTAACTTGTTTGTTTTGTTTTGTTTTTCAAGTGATGTCCCAAGTTATCAGTCCACTTAAGCATTTAACTAACTTTTCTGATACATCAGTAATGCTTTTAAGACCGTTGTAAACTGGAAGGTGTACTGTCAGTGTAAAATCATATGTTTATTATGTCCTTTAGTTCTACTCTGAGAAGTTTGGAGTGCATCACCATGTATCTTAAGAGAAATTGCATGCTTACACACATGCAAAAAAGCATAACTGGTTTTCAAAGATAAACACATTGAAGTAGATTTTATTTTAGACAGCTCTACTAAGTTTCATATTAACTATTCTGCAGCACTTATCTGAAGTTATCTTGCTGTCTTTTTTTGTTTTTTTGAACCACCCTAAAATCATGTGCTTAAAATGGTCAAATCCTTAACTATAAAATCTGATCTAATGGTACATTAAGCTGCTTTTGAGACAATATGCAAATCTTATTATAAAAATAAAACTCTACCATTGGTGTGCATGTAACATTTTGTGTATCTAAAGTCCTTTTACTTGCCTACTTCTTTGGTAGCTATAAATCAGTATAACAAAGGCCAATTGGTTATCGCTTTCAAGGTTCAAAAATAACCTACATCCAAAACTTAAATTCACTTATGTACTGAATACTTGGATTGTGAGTGGCATTCAACATCTATTCTTAGAATTACTAATTTCTTGCAAAGACTTGAAGCACAGTCTTAACACTTTCTAAAAGTGGCTTTTGAGCATGGAGTATAATATAGTTACTGTTTTGTATTTGCGAGGGGATAGGTTTAATACCTTAAATAAACAACAACCTACCTATTGTAGGGTTCAGTAAAGTTTCAGCTAATGTTCACTGTTTGTTTTTCTAGATTTCAGATATAAATAATGACCCTGTGCTTGTAGCTCTCAAAGGTCAGGCTTATGTGAACAAAGGTGTATTTGATCAAGCTTCAGAGGTAATGTATTCTTTTTATTTTAAATTGAACTCCTTATTCCTGTGTGAAATGGGGTGGGGGAGAAAAACAAAGCAAAACATATCATGTCCTTTGGCAGGTTGCACAACAGCTTGTGTTGTCCCACCATCACCTGGCAGAATCCCATGCTCTGGAGGGTTTAATTCATTACACCCAAAAGAATTATCAGCAGGCAGAGAGAAGGTAAGGCGGGAGAGTGTAGCATGTGCATGTGCCTTTATAAAGTGATAGAGAACTTTTTAATGGATTTGTGACCTTTCTTCGCCCCCCTTGTGCCCTCTTTTTTTAGCTTTCAAAGAGCCATTGAAAGAAAACCTGATGTTGCAGAGTACCATTACTACCTAGGACTGACTTACTGGTCTATGGGTGAAGAAATAAGGAAAGATAAAACAAAAGCTCTCACTCAGTTTCTGAAGGTAACAAAAACACTTCTAACATGATTATAGTAAAACCTAAGGTAGGGAATGTATTGGTTGGAGAGGGGCTAATATGTGTCTAATGCTTCACAAATCAAGGGGTTGGAAACCATCCACATAAGACCAACATGGATGCTGAGAAAATGGATCTCCCTGAAAACTTTCTTGGAGTCCTATGACTCCTTGAAAGCCACCTGACTTTTAATGCAGCCAGCTATGGCAGTTACTTTGGAAGCCTCTTCTGACCACTTTTTCTCCAGGGCTATGAAGTCCAGGCCAATGTATGACCAGCTTAAGTTGCATATGCACTTGAGAAACAAGGAAGAGAAGAAAAGAGAATTAGAAAAGGGAGGAGAGAAGGAAAAAGATGATTTGGGAAATTAAGTCAGATTAACCAAATTGGAGGTTGGGTACTACTGATTTGAATAAGCTGGGGTTTTGCCCTTTTGTTTACACACTCATATCTTTATAGTGTTATGATGCACACTAGTCACTTATGGCGAGCATGCTGTGTTCTTGTATTTTTGTATGAATTACAAACTTGGTAAACAGACGTACCCCAGGTGGTTTGAGTTCTATTTATTTATTTTATTTTAAATAAACCAGGCCCCTCAGCTTTTTATCTTCATGTAAGGAGAAGTGTTTTTTCGCTCTTTCTGGCTGGGAAAGAGCATCTATACTCTTCAGTCTGAAGAGTGAGAAGTGAAAGAATGGCCTCACCTACCATCTCCAATCTTATCTCTGGTGTACACTGGTCAATCTGACCGTAGAAAGTGACACCTTGAATGCTAAACTGTGTATGTCGGTCTTCTTTGTTGATCGCTACAGAACTGTCACACTGCTGCTTGCATTGTTGCCTTTTAAACCTACACAGCTAATACATAAAGTTCCCACTGTTCAGAGTGTTTAAACTTTAGGATAGCAAAATTAATCAGCTTGAAGTTCTGCATGATGTAATGTAGCTGAACTATAAGCATAATGTTAAAATCAGTTTTTTAAACTTACTATTGTAATAACAGTCTAAGTGCTTATTAAAATTATGGATTGTAATTTTCCCTTCACAACTGGCTTGTGAATGCTGCATATTACACACAACATTTTAGCATATATATCTCGTCTTTAGTAAAGTCTCTGAAAGGCAGGCTGTATTTTAGAACAAAATACATACTAACTTCAATATGTTACCTTTGCTGCTATGTGAGAAGTTTGTCCTTTGGTTTGGTATGGCCACTATTGTATAAATATTTATATGTCATTAGACTTGCATATTTATGGTTCAAAATACATCCTATGTTTTTGGTTTTTTTCCCCTTTTTGGTGTGACTGTTCACAGGCTGCAAAATTAGACAGCTACATGGGAAGTGTCTTCTGCTATTTAGGCCACTATTACAGAGATGTAGCTGGAGACAAAAGCAGAGCTCGTGGCTGCTATAAAAAAGCTTTTGAAATAGATGGAACAGATGGAGAGGCTGGAGCAGCAGCAGTAGACTTAAGTGTGGAACTTGGAGACATGGTATTGTACAGAACATTTTTTGAGCATTTATTGTGCAATTTGAAGTGACTAGTGGAACAGATTTTCTTGTCCTCAAAATTTGAGACTGGACACTTGGTCTCTTCTAAGTGCCTAGTAATGTGATAGCTTTAGCCTTGACTTCTTCACTTAAAAAGTTTAATCAGAATTTAGGCCACAGTTTCTCCCCAAATAAGTTCTGAGCCCTAGAATTAGCATGATTTTGGGGGTGGGAAATTTAATGGGCAAACAAGAAAATCTTTGTTGTACAGATTGCTTGATCAAACAATAAAAATGAGCCAGAACATCCTCCTCAGAATGTTCATTTTGGATAACTTCTTGGCCTATCTGTGTTAACTCTAGCAGTCTGCTTAACTCCCCCTACCCCTTCAGTAATTTCACCTTAACAATGTAGAGGTCTGGTACCATAGGGATAGGAACTCAAGTCACAGGACTAGTAACTGGAGATCTCAGCTGATAGTAGAGGAAAAAAAGATCTTTTAATTATGGCAGTGATATTTTTCTCCTGCCCACAGCTGATGATATAATTGCTCTACCTCTTCTAGTTGAGGTGGATGGAACTGTTAACAGGGAGATGTTTGAAAAATAAACTGTCTTTTTAGAATACATGATGGAGTCAGATTTGGTATAGGACTTTAGTCTACAGATAAAGCCATGTTTTTAGTAGTAGACTCTCTTACAAAACTTTCTATCAGCTTTCTGATGTACTAATAAATAAAACATGCTTAAATTAATTTTCTCTTCTACATCAGCAGTTTACAAGCTCTTTCTTTTCGGGACCTGGTTGAAAAAAGTCATTTAGGCTCATGACCCAGCAATTATATCTTTGAGCAATGCATTCCAGTCTTATGACAGTGTAGCAGGGGGGTGCCATGATCTAGTACTGGGTCCTAACCTGTAGTTTGAAAACCACACTGTTGTGGATCTTTGATCTGTCCCTCTAAACAACTAGGGATCAGTTGTAATAGCTGTGATCGGACAAGACTCTGCATCTGAGAACCAAAGAAATCCAGTTGAAGCTGTAGGGGTTTTTATAGCAGCTAGAATTTTCAGTGAGACATTTAAAATGACCCATGTCTGAGTTTGTGCAGATCTCCAACAGCCATAAACGAACTTTCGAGCAGTGATGGCTAGTGGGGTCAACTGAGGGAGGAAACAAATTGTTCTTTGCCTTAGTAGTGACCTCTGCATAGTGGTAAGGTGAAATGAATCAAAGTTTTTCTATAGTTCTCCCCTCTCTTCCACAGCCCTTCCATCTTCTGTCTGCCTTACTTTGAGAAACCTGAAAGGAGGACTGAACAAAAGCTTTTTTTTTTTTTAAATACAATAATGTAAACTCTATATATAATGCCTGTGCCATAGGCTAGGTAAAATTTCATTTATGATTTTAACTTCATGTGAGTTTAAGATCAGTCTGTGCAAACCAGTCCCACTAATCCTCCTCTTAAAGAAATAATGGAACTAAAACATGGGCCATTCCTAGAGAAAAGTCCTTAACTGTCTTGTATGGGGTTGATCTTGGTGCCATTTCCCTGTTTAAATAACATACATGTTTCATCTACCTTAGTAGAATAACTAAGTTGTTGGACAAATACGTAGAACCCCAAGCAGTGATTTGCTTTTTTATTTTGTATGTACAAGTAAATTTACCATAATGTATCTAACTCCATGTTTTGGGCTTTTATTAGGAGACAGCTCTGGCCATCTTGACCACAGTAACTGAAAGAGCAAGTGCGGGCACAGCAAAGTGGGCTTGGCTGCGTCGTGGACTTTACTACTTGAGAGCTGGTCAGCACTCTCAAGCAGTGGCTGAGTAAGGGAACTAGTGATTTGAGTTAAACCAGGAGTTCTCAACCTTTTTTGTCTAGAACCTCTTTGAAAATATTTCCAGCTTTGATGTTCCCCTACAAAAAGTGGTGACCTTTCCCCAACCCTCACTCCATGCCATACCATCTTTTTCTTCACTGCTGCAGGTGCCTCTGCCTTCAGAGCTGGGCACCCAGCCAGCAGCCTCTGCTTTTGCAGCCCACCCCCAGCAATAGTCTTATGGCCCCTTTATGGGTCTGGACTCCTGATCTGAGAAACACTGAGTCAAACTGTTAACTATTCAGTTCTGGTCAAACAGCTTATTCTCTAAAGCAGCAAAGACAAATCTACCTATCAGTGGAGCTGGTGTGTTGCAGTTGACTCTACAACAAAAGCTGTAAAGTCATCTACCCTTCTCCTTTTAGTGAAAAACTTCAGCTTGAGAGAGTAGTCAGAAATCAGACTTTACTGAGATCAGGTGTAAAACTTTGTTTGGTTCAGAACAATTGTGTATTTTGTTCATACAATCATGAACCAAAACTTGGAGTATATATTGTGCTGTAATTTGCTATATGAGGTTGAAAATTGCATTAAGAAAAGAGTAAAGCTGTGTATCGTCTCATCTGTGTTTCGTATCCATACATGTCTCAGGACAAAATGAATAAACTTACATCAAGACAGGGATTTTTTTTTTTTTTTTTTAAATTTATTATATGGATTTGAGTAACCTTTTTTAATTTGTTCCTTGACTTTTTCAGCTTACAGGCTGCTCTAAGGGCAGATCCAAAGGACTCCAACTGTTGGGAGTCTCTAGGAGAGGCATATCTGAGCCGTGGTGGTTACACAACAGCACTGAAGTCCTTCACAAAGGCCAGTGAACTGAATCCTGATTTGATATACAGTAAATACAAGGCTGCATCAATCGAGCAGATTCTAGGAAAATACAAAGATGCTATAGCTGAATACCAACAAATCTTAAAAAAGTCAAAAGAATATGTACCTGCACTCAAAGGTAATAAAGATTGAAATGGAAGCATCAGATTCTAATCAGGAAATGTTTGTACTGTATAGAGAAGAAAAATACCTTTTGACCAGCAAGCACTTCTCACCGGGCATTAGCAAACAAAAAGTCAAAATGGACATTCTGAGCCCTAGCAGGAACGTGTAAGCCTAGAAGGGTCTATTTGGTAGGTAGGCTTAAATAAAGCTTGGTGTGTGTTCTTTCTCTTCTCTTCTTTCCTCCCATCACCACTCTTAATGTTTTATCATAGAGTAAAAATCACTGTACTGGAAAGAGGAAGAGGTTTGTGCCTCCATCTTTTTGCTTATATATTAAAGCATGAACAGTGCTTTTCATAAACTTTTTACTGTTTTCCTCTAAAAATATGAGAAATTCCAAAGCTCTTTAGGTTGTGTGTGTGTGGTTTTTTTGTGGGTTTTTTTTTTTTTTTTTTTTTACAGGGATTTGGAGGAGAATTTTGATAAATGTAGGTTGTGAGCTTTTTTTTTTTTTTACTGGCTGGATTCTTAACAAAGAGGCTTCCTCCCAAGCATTCTAGTTAATGGCTCTGAACAGTCTAGTTTTAAATGAATTAAGTTTTATTTCTCTGTGTGCTTCTGGAATGTGGGCAGGAGATCCTGTTGTAGGCCTGCAAAGAGGTGTGGGGATGGAGTTGCTAGCCATGCATGCAAAGGTCTTGCACTCAACTTGGTGGTGTTTCTAATGTAGTGCACTAACTTTTGAGTGCCATTTCTAATCAATTTCAAAATTTCAGCAAATGTTCTGGATTTTACTGGCTGGAAGCCTATGATGTTGGGGTGGGGGGAGATCAGAAAACCGAGAAAGGGAAAATGGGGGATGTACAAAGCCCCTGCCTGCTCTTAAGTAGAACCATAGCTTCATGCACCTCTGCAATAGTCTTTTGATCAGACTGGTCCCAGCTTAATTATACCCCATTTCATCTTTGCTTATCCTCCCAATAGGATTTAACATGGTCATACCCTGAATGACTCATCTGCCAGACAAATAGTAATGTTGGGAAGCAAATGGGGACATGTATATAGCCCCTGCCATGGGGTGGAGACTGAGGAACCCTCAGAAATCCTAGCAGCAGAAAACTGGGGGTGCTAATCTGGGGGGGATATACCCTGAAATAGAAGAGGGTGGCACCCAGGGATCTTTTGTGGTGGAAATGGAGGGATGTGAAGAGCTCTTGCGTTGAAGTAATCCAGGCCTACAGAAGCTACAAAATGTGGAACCACTTAATTGTGCTTTGTTGATCTGCTGGGCATTCTTTGTGCTGTAATACTTGGGGTTTTTTAGTTTAAAATAAGAGAGTTGTCATTCAAGTGTCTCTAACAGTCTACCTCACAGCTAGAGTAACAGTTTGAATTTCCTTTCAGGTCTGGGAGAGTGCTATCTCATGATGGCAAGGGCTGCTCTTGCAGACTACCTTGATGGGAAAGTTCTAAGTTATGTGGAACAAGCACTTGAATATTTCACACGGTTAGTACTTCATCTTCAAGTATGTCAGTCTTAATTAAGATCCTGCGGATTTTCAATTAAACTTCGTAAAAAGTTCATAGTAAACTAATCTACATTGAAATTATTTTTGTTTTTTATGAAATAGCGTGAATGATGGTGCATCCTTCATTCTGACCACCAGTGATATCCTTGCTGAACAAAGAAGAGACTGGGGAAAACTGAGGAAAATAATCACTACTAAAATTGGGAGTGGGAGATGGGATCTTTAGCTCCTTGATATGTATCTGCCCCCACTTTTTTTCTGTGATCCTTTGTCTTCACTGCTCCAGCAAACCAAATTAGAATTGAGGGTGTTTTACCTTGTGTAATATACTGTTCAGCTCAGAGTGGTGTTGGTGAAATATGCTCTTATCTCTTGGTGGGGGGAGACAATGGAAGTCTTGAGTTTAAATCCTACAATGTAACTGTAGACTTTTTTGTCTGAAACAACCCCCTCCTGCTCCTAGGTAAGAATGCGATATGTTGTGGATCTTCATTGAAAGAGGGATTATTTGTTGCTGCTGCCACCACCAGCCTGATATGCTGATAACTGGAGGGCCTTTCAGGACCTATTGAAGTGACTGACTTAAATCTCTCCAAATTTCATTAGGAGAAACAGGAAACTAAACATTCCTTGGTAGGCAGTGTGCATGCCACCTCCTGTTGCAAGGCGATCATGTCTATTGATGAGGCATGATTGTCACCAAGAATGGGAGACACTTGCCACCAGTGTGCATACCAGCAAGTGGGCAGATTATTATTACATTCCAGTTAGGGATTGGAATGTGGGTTTCTTTCTTTCTCCCTTCTCCTCTGACTACTAAATCCTTGGTGGATGTGGTTAATCAGAGAAACTGTCAGGCTTGCCTGAGGGCCATCACCCTCAGATAAGGAGTCGAAGAGCATAGAACTTCTTGGTCTAAAGAGCTGCTAGTCTGCTGCTTGTCAGTCTCAGGTGTGATCAATCAGCCTTTGATAGAATGTGTTGATCCTATTTTGCCCTATTCAGTCTTCTTATTGAACATCTGCCTCCAAAATGCAGGGAGCAATTAAGCTTCATTTCAGCAGGTTAATTTATTGCTTAAAATTTCCCTGCAGGCCTCTCTTGATGCTGCTGGCATGGTCAGTAGCAACAGCACTAGCTTTAGAGACAGGAGGCTTACTGCAATGTTCTGCATATTTTCTGAGGAAAATTCAAAATACTCTTTCTAAAGACCTCCTGTTTTGAAGGCCCTATGCTGTTCATTTGGCAACACTGAATCTTGCTCCACTTTCCCAATAATCCAGAGTACACTCCAGTTGGTTGGGATTTAAACTTCAGCTCCATTTCAGAATAAACTCCTTTTGAAAAGGAGCAAGGACTACCAGATCTTAAATTAAAGCTTTCCTCTCCTGAGCATTTTTATTTAATTTAATACCTTATTTTGCAGAGCGACAAAGCATCGTCCTGATGTGTCTTGCCTTTGGAAACTACTTGGGGATGCATGTACTATTGTGCATGTTATTTCATCATCCAAAGTGAACATTAAAGTTCTGGGATCCCTTATTGGTCAGAATGTGGACCAACAAACACTGAAGAAAAATGAGCTACTCAGTTTGGGAGGAAGGTAACAATTAAGTCTAACAAAATCTTAAATATACTAGATTAAAAGATTGGATGACCAACTTTCTATGCTAAATCATTAGGCATACAGCATACATATATAGAAATGATACGCATGGGATAAATTGCACAACTTTGTGATAAATGAGTTATGCATCCTTTGACCATCATATCCTTCTCTTTGCACCCTAATCAATTTTCTCAGGCATCTTTTTTTTCCTGGAATTCATAACCCCAGAACAATTTCTAACAGTGCTTGGACTTAAAAATGATTGCCACAGAGTCCAAGCCTGGACTCAGCATAAAGGCTCTGGTTCTTTCCCCGCCTGTGACTTGCTAGCAACCATTGCTGTTTGCCTGTAGTTCAAAGCATCTTTTAAGGCAAACTTCAGTTCAGTGTTTTATTTTTAAGTGGAATGAGTGGGGATAAAACAGTTCTGTGATTCATGTGATTGTAGGTGTTATGGCAGAGCATTAAAACTGATGTCTTCACCTAACACATGGTGTGATCTTGGAATAAACTACTACCGTCAAGCACAGCACCTAACAGCAGTTGGTAGAGACATGAATGAGATCAGTGAACTGTTAGAAAAATCTTTACAGGTATTGCCTATCTTTCTGTCATGTTCAGTAACACTTTTTGAAACACTTTCACTTTTAGAGTAACATGTTGCTCATTATAACCTATAACTGTGGCAAAATAAGTGGCTAAAGTCTGACGTGATAGTCTTTGTGCTATAACAACTCAGTTAATTCTCTCTATTCTAGTGTCTCAAAAAAGCTGTGAGGCTTGATAGTAAAAACCATCTCTACTGGAATGCACTTGGTGTGGTTGCCTGTTCCAGTGGTAAGTCTCAAATGAAATCTCTCAGCTAATTTAGAGGCTTCTGTTGTTTTTTGTAAAGTTCAGTTGCATCTACAGTAATATGCTGTCTTTTTTTTCAGGTGTCAGGAATTATGCTCTTGCTCAACATTCATTCATCAAATCTATTCAAGTTGAACAAATAGTAAGTGCTGTAGGCACGATTTGCCTATTTCAAGTGGCCACTCAGTTTTATTTTTATGGAGCTGTTTTTGAATAGAATAATGAATTGCCTTTTTGTATTTCATTATTTGTTTTGTATAGAATGTTGTTGCCTGGACCAATTTGGGAGTTTTGTACTTAGCAACTGAAAACATTCAGGTAAATACTCTTCCTCCTCAAATGGTGGCTTTTTAAAAAGGTGGTGTTTCACTGCAATTCTGGAATTGTTTTTAACAGGAAAGCTCACACCCCTTTTTTGATTAAAATATTGCCAATTTATAAAACTCAAACTTTTGCAGTGTCATATCCCTTAATCAGTTACAGACAAAATCACATAGTAGGGCACCTCACCTTTACCCAACTATACAGGGCTAAAGGTGTAACCTAGTTAAGGCAGCCTTATCCTTTCCCAATCCATGGGGCTCTGGGTAAAGACACCTGCTCTTACCCCGTTCACGTTCTAGGGCTCAGGGTCACCCATGCCCTTACTTTAGAGCGCCACGTATAAAACCTGGGTAATTGAAGTACCTATCCTTTCCCAGCCCATAGGGCTTTGGGTGTAATTCTCTGCAGGTTTGTAGGATCTTTTACCAGTGAAGGAGCCTTGTTCTCTATTTATGACCAATTACCAAAACAGATTGCGCATGCTAAGCGCACCATGCTCACTACTCCCAGTAAGGCAGACAAACTACTTCTGGTGGGCAATCAGGATTAGATTATCTGCAGATGCTGGCTTCTGCACAGTATAGCTGGCAGGATGTTGAGGTCTGGCAGTTCTGTGTCTTGGAGTTAAGTTCTAAAGAACTTCCTTTGGGACCTGTTTATATAGTTAAGTTGGATCCTGCTTAGCTGTACCTTAACCAATCACTTTAGACTAAAGTACTACAAAACACCAATCGTAGTCTTTTAACTAATCACATCCCACCACCTTAATAGATTGATTTGGTCAGTTACATAACTGAGTGTGCATTATTTAAATAAAAGAAACAGACTGTTTTAGGTAAACAATAGAGAACTGTGTACCATAAGGACAAAACAAGAAGAAAAGATTTTTAGAACCACATCTTTTGGTAGGCCATGCCTTTCTGGACAGAATGTTGTCAAGCAGAGTTTTCTTTAAGTATATAAAAATTTGTTTTGGGTGACTTTTTTTGTGGTAGGTATTGTTAAGATATCAGGCTCTTAAGAAGGTGATGCCATTACATTGTTTTGAAGTAGTTTTTCAAAAATGTGAAGATGTGACCATATGCAATTTAGGTTATGGATGCTGTCACCCTGCTACTGCATAGCCCAAGAACAAGGCATACACTTAGCCAAAACACACAGCCTCAGACTTTAAAAATTGAGGTTTATTAAATACTGTTGAAACAAGAGATTTCAGTTAGGAAGATTATTAAAGTATTCTGGTAAATGGCACTAGTTTAATTTTTTTCAGATAAATGAACAAAATCAAAATTCAACTATATGCAATTTTAAGGGACTGAAAATGCAGTAAACTGATGCAACATGTACAAATTCTGCTTGCCCAAAATATCAATAGTAATTTCTCTTAGAAGGAATACATTTTAAATGAAATTGAAATTTATTCAATGAAGGGCTGAGAAAATTTTAATGGAAGCAAATCATAATTCAGAGGGCGGCAGTCAAAATTCCAGTTGCTAAACTGAAACTGATCTCTTCTTTTTTAAAAAATCACTATGAGAAACTGATTTTTTAAAATGACTTAGTAACTACTGAAGCTTTCAAAACTTTGTTGCAAAGCCCCTTAATTCTATGAATCACATCTTTTGATGGGAGTGGGAAGATTACACAGAGTTCAAAGAAAAGCGTGGATCCAAAGACTGAGTACTTCCAGAACTAAGCTGTGATTTTTTTGTGAAGGATATATATGTCTGTATTTATAGCTGTGGCAGCTCCTAGAAGCTTCCATTTATTTTTCCCAATAGCAAATATAGCTGGGGTGGAGACATGTGGGGAAGAAGGTGAGCTATGCTTTTGTTATGGTATGATGTTGCATTGAAATACTCTATAAGGGTACTTCATATATATATATTTATATAAGGGTACACTGCTGCGTTGTATGGCATATTGGATATTTTTAGTGGGGACTTGATTTTTGTTCCATGTAAATAGTGTCTGTATTTCAGTAATTGCACATTGAGTTTTGGGATTATGGTGCCAAATGACTCATTAACTATTCTGTAATGTACCTGGTATCTTGTGTACTTTTACAGAAAGCTCACGAAGCCTTCAAAGTAGCTCAGTCCTTGGAGCCATCTTATTTAATATGTTGGATTGGGCAGGTAAGAGGTTAACAGCTTTCATAGCATGAGTTTCAGTAGGACTTAAGAAGCTGTACAGAATTTAGGCTCTGACCTACTTCACTGGGATTTAAGCATGCGCTTAAAATTAAGGCCTGGTTTACATTTGTGTGCAGGTCTCCTTAAAAGAGAGAAAAGGTGCTTAAATATTCCCATTACTGCTTTTGGCTTTCTCTTAAGCTTCCACAAAGTTTTCTTTTTCATTATTGGAGCTGTGTTTATTACTGGTTTTTTCCCATTACTTTTGTAGCCTGGTACTTGTTCTTGAAGGAGCAGTGTATTGAAAATGGCTAATGACAGTTTACTGATTTCAGTGCTGTGGACCTCTTTTTCACCCAGATATTCCTGAAATGTCTCAAGCTTATCACCCTAGCAGCTATATCAAGAGGTCATAATAAAGCATTGGCATCCCCCAGTTTCTGCTAATTAGTCAGTCCATAATATTGCTAAAACAAAAAGTAGTGATTATGGACCAAATGCTCACATTTGGTCATACAGGTACTCTCATTGAGGCCTGTAGTATTGCCCAGTAAGAAAAGGGACGGGAGGGGTTGGGAAGAACCCCTCCTTGAATAACTTAAATTTCAGAAATTTAAAGTCAGAAAATGTAAAGTTCTCATAAGTTCCCACTTTGAACATTAATTTGCCACCACTGCATTGTGTATTAAGGTGTACATTTAAATGTTCATTTGCCATCTGGCAGGAGCAGAAGTGGCAAAAAGGCCTCTATGGCCACTTGCCTGTTGCTGTCATGGGGGTGGCAGGGATTGTGAGAACTGGGCCTACAAATGTACCCCAGCTGTGAGTTCAACTATAAGAAGCAAGTGCCAGCTCAAAAGAGGTCACAATAACTATAATGCGTGTTGACTGGAAAAGATGCAAAAGCAAAATAGAGTGAATTGGTTCAAACAAAAAGGCCTCCTGATGTAATTCAAGGACTGCCCTGGGATCAGTATAAAACTGGATATATTGAACCAAAACTGATATATCAGATCTTGGACCTAGTTGGTGTACAAAACAATAAGGATGTGCTATTGCAACCATTGTTCCCTTTTGGAGTCCTTAAACATTTGGAAAAAAAATTGGATATTGGAGCAAACTTCATTTGCCTGGTGGGTACCATTCTCACCATGAGACCCCAGGAGGGAAAAGGAAGGGAGGAATATGAGTGGCCGTAGAGATACTTCCAACCCAACTCTGTGACCTCTTGCTGTCCTCCCATCACAACAAGATGCATCTGTAACTTTTCCTTGCTGCCCTGCTAATCATGCATAAGTGAAACTGCCCTGTTGAGAGATGTGGTAAAGAGTTACATTTATTTCTATGGCCTGAAGTCCAGGTCAGGTTTTGGCCCCACTGTGATAGGTGCTCTATAAAGAGAATCCTTGTTGTGAAGCGCTTGCAGTATAAAGTTCTTTGCTTCACTTCACAGTCTAAATACTTCAGATGCTGCAATCTCTTCTATTCCTTTTTCTAAGTTTTACATGCTCTTTAGTAGTGATCTTTTTATTCTGTAGGGGTAGATGTTACCATTTCTGTGTGTTTTGGGGGGTTTCACAAAGATCTTGGAAATTTTTATTATTTAGAGTAAAAATGCACTATGTTGGCTTTTTCAGATTTTTGTGTGTGTTGGAGGGTGGGCATTGATAACATTTGGCAGTTCTTGGCTCTTGAGGAGACTAAGTGAGAAGAATGATTAGGAAATTCTGCTCACAGGATCAAATCAACTTCTTTTTATACTTGTCTGTAGGCTCTTATTGCAGAGACTGTAGGCAGCTACGAAACAATGGATCTTTTTAGGCACACAACTGAACTCAGTATGCATGTAAGTACTTAAACCCCTCATTAGGAGATTATGAATAGCTAGCCTTTTTAATATTGGGGAAAGGTATGTGATAAACATTCATATTTAATGAGATAAAACTCAAAAGGTAAGAGCCCTGTTGAAAATTACCCCTTACCTCTTTTATGGCTTCTGTATTCTGCCTGATTTTTATACCACCCTCATCACTGCAGTATCTGAGCACCATCCAGTAGCATATTAAGAAAGTGGATGAATGTCATCTGTGGCTCAGTCTTTCTCGCATCTTCTCCCCAAAGGGAGAATTGTTTACAATGCATACTGTGTTTTATATTAGAGAAGACTAGGTGAAAGTGTACCTTGCATTTGGAGTAGATGATGGTGAGGTTTGCATAGGATGGGTTAGTTCGTGTTGGACCAACCCTTCAAGAGTGCTCTGTCCTGCACTGGCAACCTTTACCATATGATAGAAAATTCCCGTGTCTGAAGAGTAGAGAACAAACACAAGTGGTGGTGTTCCTTATCTGTCTGTAGTGAATGGGTAACTTTTTATGTTTATATTCAAAAGAAGAATGATAATTGGGGGTTTTAGTAGTGCAAAACAATTAAGCAGCAAAAGGAAAATACAGACTTCAGGACATAGCTAAATACTCTGCATTGAAGATGAGTATAGATGAGAAGATTTCCTTTTGTGCATATTGTTGGATGAACAGTTAATGACACCTTCTGGTGATGGCGTTTTTGTTTTTTGTTTTTGAGACGGAGGGAGCAAAAGGCTATGCCCATTGGGTATGCTCTACGCTGCAAGATGAAGCCAACAGAAATACGGAGCTGTATCGGTACAACATTGTTCAAATGAATGCTATTCCAGCAGCACAGGTTGTTTTGAGCAAATACACAGGTATGTAACATGTTAAAAAGCAAAATACTTCACTTGGTATCTGCCAAAAGTTTGACTAAAAAGTATATTCAACAACTTAGGAATCGCTTTGGTCAAAGTGGAGCTTTCAAAGGGGATAGCTGTGTTAGTCTCGTCCAGAAAAAACAAACAAACAACAACAAAAAAAACCCCACAAGTTGTGTGGCTCTTGAAGACTAAACAGAGTTGTTTTTTGCATGAGCTTTTGTGGGAGAAGATCCCACTTCCTCAGATGCTTCGAAGATGGGTGAACTTACAGAAAGGAATGAAACTAAATGCAAGGGGGTGTAAAACATAGGATCAGGTCATGTTTTACACCCCCTTGCATTTAGTTTCATTCC
>ML682066.1:5218294-5259558 GCA_007922195.1 Podocnemis expansa
GGAATGAAACTAAATGCAAGGGGGTGTAAAACATGACCTGATCCTATGTTTTACACCCCCTTGCATTTAGTTTCATTCCTTTCTGTAAGTTCACCCATCTTCGAAGCATCTGAGGAAGTGGGATCTTCTCCCACAAAAGCTCATGCAAAAAACAACTCTGTTTAGTCTTCAAGAGCCACACAACTTGTTTTTTCCAAAATGGAGCTGGTTGTGAAATAGTGTTTTGGGGAGGCTCTTCTGATCACACAGCAGATAACCAAATGTATTGTGTGCACACGTGTCTTTTTCTTAAATTTATGCCTAGTAAAAATATGATCCCAATACAAGTGAGTTTTCTGACTATCCTTTAGTCAAGAAGGACTTTCCCAGAAGAGATGATTAAGGATTATAAGATCAAGGCCTTGTCTGATTTGTCTTTGAACAATATCACTAGCAGACTTGCTTTGACTACTGAAAGTGTGCTGTTAAGAATATATCTTCAGAACTGAGGTGATTTTTACATGCAGTATAGGAGTTTGAGGCTCTAACTGCATACTCCTAATCTTTTTCCCACTGGGATTCATTTATACAAGGTATTGAAAGAACTGTGATTATGTTCTAGGAGAGAACTGCTAGCATCCCACTGGAAATTTTAAGTTTTAACACTTTTTCCATGTTTCATTTTAATAGACATAACTTAAAAACCATACACCTTTATATTTTGTTAGTCTGTAAAAAGTCAAAACTCTTCAGAAGTTTTCTTTCTTTTTAAAGAAAGAAGAGGTGAGAATTTTCCTTGTGGCCAGTTTGAGAATGTAAAATACATAGACTGGTTAAAAAGAGACTTGTTCTTGTGGGCGATAACACTAATGCTATGCAAATTGAAATTTCATGAATTAGCCTGAAGGTGGTGTAGAGTTTGATGTTGTTATATTTTTCCACGTGTTACGTGAAGTGTCAAAATAACTTCTCATTGAGCACCTGATCACTGGAATGCAACAAGTTGCCTTGAAGTACATACCTTACTGTAATATATTTTATCATGCATCCCTGATACCTTTTTCATTTGTTCATTGTGTGTGAGTACGGTCATTTCCGGTCTTCCAGAAAGAATTCAAAATGATGCATCTGCTTTCATGATGCTGGGTTATTTGAATGACTATCTGCAACTGAAAAAGCAGGCAACAGATGCTTATCAAAGGTAAACTATACACTGAATACATTTTAAGTGCTGAAATGTACTCTCAAGCTGAAAAAATCCAAGATGGTTTTGTTCTTTCCTAAAAAATACTTGTTCACTTTCTTCAATGTGTTTTAATAAATCACATTTTAAAGGGGGAGGCATAGATGTCTGATCTGCTTCTAGCTCCTGCTCTTGTGCTGGTAGGGTTATAGAAGACTCTCTTTCTGAACAATTTTCATTCACAAGAACTTAACATGTAATTAACTCATTCTTCCAAGATCAGCATGTTATTCAGTACCTCTTATGGATATTACCACAGAATAAGATGCTTACATTAGTAGTCTCTAACCACAGCAAATGGTTTTGTAATTTTGAAGCCATTATTAAAGAGGCAGAAGAATACTTAGATAAATTGCTTGATGGTCTCCATAATGAGCAAAAGATCCCTCCTCCTAAATGTTGGTAATCTCTCATTCTCAGAGAAATCAGGACAAAAAATACCAGATTTTTTATGGATATGCACTTGCGTTACAACCTTTTAGATGTATTTCTGGGCATATTTGTGAATTAGTTGTTCTTTTATGGTCACTTTCAAGGGCGGTTTCATTGCTGAAGGATTCTGAAGATAAAGAGAAGTATAACATAGCAATGCAAAATTATGGAAGATCACTCTGGTAAGCTGCTTTTTAGTTGTTTACAGTTTCCATTCTTATAACCACGCCTGAGCTATACCCAGAAAAATTCAACAGTTAAGCTTTTAGCTGTACTTGTCTTTTACTCACTTTCTTTGAGCTGCCTTCTGCAAACTATCTTGGTTACCCATCTCATCTGACTTGGAGCTTATTTCCTTTCTTTTTCCAGGTAATCCACTTTGTGTAGTGTAAGCAGTCAGCTGTTATACTTGTAAAAGCAAAAATTTATTTTTTTTTATGATCAGTCTCCTGCAATTCCAAGAGGTTGCCTGTATTGGAGTCTGAAGTTACGTGAGAAATTCCCATAGACTGGCATCCTATGTTAGGTGTTCTTTGGGATAGAGTTGCTCCTGTAACAGAACTGAGCTGTTCCTTTTGACCTCTGGGTCATGCTGAATGACTTGAACTAGTTCTGAAAAGCACTATTGCATAGATTATTCTACTTGTTACAGTGTCTGCTGCAAAAGTCATAAGCATCAATACCTTCTATCCTCTGATGTACATAGGATAGAGAATCTTGACACTGAAGGACGGTTTCAAACTGCTTCCTTTGTGTTGGTCTCAGTCTGTTAAGCAAAGTTTTAAAGTAAATTTTCTTGGGCAGGAAAGTATCTACCTCAACACAAGTGATGGAACCAGTGCCCTTCTTCTAGAGAAGACATCTTCTCATGATACTTAATTTCTGAGTGTGTCTTGAACAGCTGAAGAGATTCACTTCAGCATGGTGATGCTCAGTGTCCTCATCCATGTTGTATGTTTTGTGTGCGAGAGTATGGTCACTTCTGGTCTTAAGAGTTTAATTGATTGATTATTTGTGTGCTCGTATGTTGATACAATTTGCTGGAGCTACCTGATATTTGTAACTGTTTTTATTTTACATGTCTGACCTAAACATAGTATTTCTGAGCTAGTAACACTGACTTGAAGTTTTCAATAAAATGAAATGGGATTGCAAATATCTACATTAATAAGTTCATGCTGCACCTTGAATAAAGGGTTTATGAACACTAATACTTTTCTTTAAACCACAATTCAACCGCCTTAGTCTTGTCTCTCTTAGTGTTACTGGGCTTCTGAAAGAATTAGTGAATTCTAGCTGATGGTTTTATAATTCATGAAATGTGATACTTGATATGTAAATTCATGAATTGGGCCTGTTTAAAACTGCAGTTCAAAGCTGATTTCTGGCATATTTTTTTTCTTTATATAGTGCCATAGGCCAGTATGATAAGGCCATCCAGGCTTACATGTCCACTCCCCTCACGGATTTAGATGGCATCGTAGGAATTGCTCTAGCTTACTTCAAGAAAGAACTTTTAAAAGAGAGCATTAAAGGTAAGTGTCTTTGAAACAAAGATACATTATGTGGCTTGACACTAAAGGAATTTAGCAGTTTTTTAGAAAAACACTTAACCGTTTTGACTTTGTACACTAGGCCAATCAAATTCTGCCCGAATTTATGCATACATAAGATAGCATGAGGTATAATAAAAGCAGAGAATTGTCAGATTTTCATATAAAATGGATCATGATCACCAAACTGCCACTCTGCAAGATTTATGTACTGGGAGGTGGGGAAAGTCTTTCTTTTTTTACATATCTAGACATTTTGGGGAGAGCACAGTATTTGCTTATTCGGTAGGTACAGTGTAAGAGGTCATGGAACTGAAAGTATTGTGAGCAAAGGTGGAGGGTGTTCGAGGTAGGGAATCCTTGAAATGTCAAGAGAACACAGTCCTTTCCTAGATGTTTCTTTGTCAGTTTTCAGTAATTTCTAACTTTCATTAAATGTGAAAATTATTCAGATTTGAAAGTCAAATACTCCAAAATCCAAAGAGGCAGCTGTGCTAGTCCAAGCATCTGATAAAGTGGGATTTTTCTCCCACAAAAGCTTATGCAATAAATATATTTGTTAGTCTTTAAGTGCCACAGAGACTCCAAAGTTAGAGTGCCAGATTTACACTTGCATGTGCTTGTGCAACCTTAAACCTGCCCCTCTGTGCCCAGTCTGCTTTGAATGTTGCAGGGGTCTTGTGGGGAAAAGTATGTGGCATGTAACTGAAGACTTTCATAATGCATATACACATCTGTGTCATGTCATTCCAGAATGCTTGTAAATCTCTTGGTTGCTTTTTAAAATTCCTTTCTTAATTTAATATTACCAGCCTATGAGAGAGCCTTGTCCATTGCTGAATCAGAACAAGACAAAGCCCATATCTTGACAGCACTGTCAATAATGGAGTACAAACAGAATAAAGTGGATGCTGCAAAGACGCTGTTGTTTAAGTGGTATGTAGATGGTGTGCTGTGAGTGCACTTCTGTGAGAGACCTTGTCAGAGGTTAAAAGTACTGTTAACTGTAAACTTGGATGTTTTACTTTGACTTTTTTTAAGCAAAAAAAAGATTGAGCACTACACACCCCAAAGGCAGCTTCATAAGTTTGTCTAAAAGAAAGTGATGTACTTATCAGTACTACATAGCTACTCAACAAATAGGAATGTTGTTGCACGTGTCTAAAATGTGTGTTAAAATTTAAACTAAACTATTGTTCAAAACTTAATTACCCATTTCTGAGGCATTTCTTGCAAGACAAGTTCCAAGTTACTGTCTTAATTTTCTTCAGAGAGTATAAAAGTCTTCCAGCCTTAGGAAAGGTGTGCATTGTGTGCTCTACAGCTTAAGAAATGTTTTTGTTTTTTTTTTCCCCCTTAATCAGTTTAATTAAAAATCCCTCAAAGAATAAATTTATAAGCAACATCTAGGACCATGTCAGTAATCTCGAGCACCCCAATAACATTATCAGTCTTCTTTTTTTACCTCTGCATTTTATAAGTGATAGGGGTGTGTGGTTTGTTTTTTTTTTTTGTTTTTTTTTTTTTTTAAATCTTTCAGCACTTCAGAGACTAAAGAAGTGCCTGTTCGGCTGCAACTGGAATTTAGGCTCTATCATTTTACCCTGATAGGTGTTAAACTGAGGGGCTGACATTAATTTCCCTGTAAACCAAAGAATGCTCTGTTGGAAACATGGCTGTATTGAATATCTCCAACCTGCCAGCAAATCCTCAAGTTACTGAAATAATTGAGGTCTGCAACCTGGTGCTTTAATCATCAATTACTCAGGATTTAACGTGATGTAGGAAAATGTTAGTCACGGCAGTGGTCTTTCTATTTTTAACACAAATTTCAACAATGAGCACTTCCTACATAACATTAGTCACTTGCATTAAAGAAAACTAGTAAATGGTCTTTAAATACATGATTTTATAACTGGAAGCATATAACATAATTAATTCTGACAAGACTTTAAATTTAACCATTGTTTAACATGCTTATAGTGGACTCATAAAGAGAATTTTGCATAATTAATTAGGCATTCACTGTCTTATAGCTGATATTCAAGGGTATAACTATTACCTTATGCTGGAGTCATAAAAGAAACAAAAGGTCTAAATGTTCTATCCTCTTGGGTTTTTTTCTCTTTTAAATAAGTGAATTTTTCCATCGTTTATACTTCACAAAATTTAGTTAACCGGGATGTTGGATAATTTTTTCTTCCATTGATTTGCAGCAAAACTTAGAGTAAGATATTAAATTTTTGACCTTTAGTGAAACAATACTGAAACAAAACAGTAGAGCAAGTATAGTTGGGAAGCTTTTTCATAATTCTGTTACTAAATTATATTAGGCAGTGTCTCCTTTATATCATAATTTAGTGAGAGTGGTCCTGCTTTTTTGGCAGGGGGTTGGACTAGATGACCTCATGAGGTCCCTTCTAGCCTTATGATTCTATGATAATGCACTGACTGGACAGGAGAGTGTCTCTCTTCTTGATTCCTCTTGCCATAACATGGAGTTGCTATAGTTGTACTGATATTCATGGTATAGAGCAATCTGTTAAATATGAGATACCAAGAATAGACATAAATATTCCTTTTTTTCCTTCATTTGAGATTTATTTTTAAACTGGGAAATACATATATCCTGAATTCTGGCTCTGTGCAGATTTTACTACTCAAACATGTTTTTAAAAAAAAAAAAAAAAAAAAAAACTTTTTAATGATCTTAGAAAATTTTATACAGAAATTCTACAGCTACCAGAATGAAACACAATCTTCTGTAAGAAAGAATAGTTTTCCTAGCAAAGATTTCATCTTTTTTTAGTTCAGGAAACCTAAAGCCACTCTGTGTGAACAAAATTATTTACATCAGATGTCAAATCCTTCCACCTCCAAAAAAAAAATAAAATAAAATAAAATAAAGGGGGGGGGGTGGATAGGTGAGTGAGGGGAGGGAAGCAAGTAGGGATAGCTTAGTTCCAGAGCAATAAATGCCATTAAGTTTAGTTAAACTTTACTGAAGAAAAAGTTTACGTCAAGAGAAAGTAGGTGCATGGGATTGCAATGTTTGTCTCTATTACCATTCATTTTTTATGGCTACTCCTTTTTAAACGAAGGATGAAGCATGCCTGATTCTTGCCAAGCAATAGTCATGATCTTTAAAAGCTGAAACCCACAACTCATTGTACTCAATTTTATCTGAAGGATTTAAGAATATTGATCTAGGACTGAATTTGAGAGTCCCATCAGGAGAAGTTATTAATTCAGTGTACCACATTATTATTGCTGGTTTCGAATTCAACCATTCTATGAGCCAAAGAGGACTTTTGTTGCTCTAAGCTTGGAGTGAATCTTGCAAGTAAATTGCTATTTGTTAAATAGTACTTAGAAGTGGAAGTAGATGACAAATCTTGAAAAATAAATTTAAGGCTAGAAATGTATTAGGGTGGTTCTTGACGGGGGTATGCGTATTCCTGGGGATATGCAGAAGTCTTCCAGTGGCTACGTGAACTTGTTGGGCTATTTGCCTAGTTTTTTACAACAGGCTACATAAAAAACCACTAGCAAGGTTAGTACAAACTAAAATTTCATACAACCAATGACTTGTTTATATGCTGTGCACTGAAATGGAACCTCAGAATTTATATATCAATCAATTTTGTTTTCTAATATTAAAAATAAGAATATGCAAGTTTTTAGTGATAGTTTTTAAATGAGGTGAAATGGGATACATGACAACTCACCTCTGCAAGGTACAATAGGCTGAAAAGGTTGAGAACCACTGTTTTCAATAAATAACCTGTTTTACATTGTATTTACAGCTCTGTATTAAAGGAACCTAGTACAGAAAGTCTGCAGGCTCTGTGCGCTCTAGGTCTGGCAAAGCAGGATGCTACGCTTGCAACAGCAGCACTTAAAGAATTACTGAAGCACATAAAAAAGGATAATGTTTATGAGAGATGCCTTATTACGTCTGCTGTGTATGCACTGCAAGGTAGAAACGTGGGAGTGCAAAGGCAAGCTTCCAAAGCTGTTCATAGGTGTGTAGTCTGTTTAATTGATATTGGTACACAAAATGCATTTACTTTAGTGGAAAATTGCATACACTTTTATAACATGCCACAGTTTTTCTGGTAACTTAAGAGTGACCAGTGTCATTCACTTAGATCTGATCAAATGTCAGGAGCTACCTTTATTCTTGCATTTTTAAAGTATCATCAAGAAACCTTTTTAGTGGGATCAAATGGTTTTAATTTTACTTTATGTACCACAGTATAATGTGCTCCTATTTGATAAATAGAACTAAGGTCAGTGTGCATTACAGAGTTCTGCGTGCTCCTTGTGCCTAGTCTCTGGGTTGTTTAGTAGAATCTTACTGAAAAAGCTGTAAAAGGTTGTTTGCACTGAATCAGTTTCTTCTCTGCAGAGATCCCCAAGATTTTTGCCTAACAATCTGAAGTGGTTTCTTAAGTAGCTGATTCCATTAGCTAAATGCGTTTTGGTTACTGAAATGTGTTAGGGAGGGGTTCTTTCAAGCTGTTGCTGTTGGCTCTGCCATTAATGACCAACAGCTTGCATTATCAGCTCTCAAATCCCAGAGTGCACAAGGAGGTTTCTGGTCTCTAATAATGTCCGTGTTCTTTTGTATTCTCCCTAATCTAATTGTCTTCAGTTCTTCCAAGCTACAGTTTTTAACAAGTGTTGCAACTTCAAAGATTTTGTACTCGTTAGGTCCATTCACTGTAAGTCACTAGTTAGGGGTACTGTGTCTATAACTTCTAAGAAGACTAAAAGTGTAAGAGAGTCGATTGCGTACAATAGCTGGTGTAAAAATAGATGCTTACCATGAAATATGACAAGCAGGTGAAGTACAACTCTGTAGGAAATACAAATCTGAATACCTATGCTCTTTCCTGTAGTAACCCAGACGATCCTGCGCTTTGGTCTCTCTTGTCTCAACTTGTTCCTGTGTATACACCACAAAATGCAAAGGTAAGTATATTGCAGTCCTTGTATCATAAACTATGACCATATATTAAGCAACATATATTTATCTTTGAGTAGAGTCCAGTAATTAAAAACCCGATTTATTGTACACTAACAAACTATTACGATTGTATGCACAATTGCACTTTTGACAACTTGCATGCATTCTGGGGGGGGCATCAGCTTGGAAGAGAAAATATCTGAGTGTGTTTTAAAATTAGTCCATATTTCTAATCAAGTTATCAAAATCAGAAGAATGGTTTTGAACATCATCACAAAACCTGTTCATTAAACATTAGTGATGTAATCTTTCTGATATTTATCTTGTAGGGTGGAGCTGTGGCAGGAAATATTGCTCATATTCTTGGTTTAAAGCATGGAAAGGTTGGTTTTCCACTTCAGACTTGTAGCATTATTTATTGAAATAAAAAGTGAACACGTTTTGGCTTTTAGAAAAAGTCATATTTAAACATTCCAATATTTATTCTTCATGTGTAGAAGGCCCTGCTGAATACTGCAGTTAATCAGTTGGCGGTAGGATGTCATTCATCTGAAGATGGAAAAAACAATGCACTGAAGAATATCCAGAAGGCAGTCCATCTTCTTCCAGGTGATCATTTCTCTGTCACAAACATTCATGCTGTGTTTTTACTTTAAACTTGTTTTTGTTAGACAGGGCTCAAGTAATACTTCAGGAGGAATCGTTTGGCATGGCTGACATTATGGTGCAAGGGATGTTGGTTGTTCATGATTTCAGTCTGACTTCCTCATTATAAACAGTGATTGTCACCTCTTCAGCCTCCCTACAATTGTAGCAGTAGTAAGTTGTTTTTTGCTTTCCTATGGGGCATGGCTCACCTGCTGGTGAATTCTGTAGCTTAAAGTCCTTAAATCATGATCTGAGGACATAAATAACTCTGTCATGCCATAGTTGAGAGGTTTATTGCTGGAGTGTGTGGGTGAGGCCTGCATTGTGTGGGAGGTGAGACTAGATGATCATACTGGTCCCTTCTGACCTTAGTCTGTGAGTCATCTCCTGTGCACCAGAATTAGAGGGGCCTGGGACTTAACCAGTACCTATATTTAATGCAACCTAATCTAAAAGAGTTCTGAGACCCAGAGATGTTTCTTCTGGTGCACAAAACTTCTCAAACTCTTAATGTAGAAGATATATGCTCTGGGAATTATTTGAAGGATGGTCTATGTTGCAGAGGAGGTCAGACTAATAGATCACATTGATCCTTCCTTCTGACCTGGGAATTTATGAAGCATTTCTTTTCTAATGAGTCTGTCATCAACCTAGGAGTGCCTTGTTTTGGGCTTACTCATCAATAAACCTCTGAGTTCTGACTTTAGAATGTGGCATATGACCCAGAAATAAAAACTTGAATTACCAATCTGAGGGGAAGTATTTGAATTTCCAATACGAGAGGGCTGGCTGCTAAGGAATGTAGAGTCTTGAGAACTTTTTTATCATGCATGTAAACTGAGAAATTTTAATTTTTAGCCATTGATTCGACAAAAATAGACCTCTACAATGTCATTTTAGTCATGTTCCAGAAGATAACTGCACACTAAACCATTTAGCACTTTCCTGTAAGAGTGCTTCTATGAAACATAAATCATATTAAAATACTGGATGCAATGTCACTTCAAACAATATGGGCAGGGAGTGAGCAAAATTACTTGTATAGCTTTTTCTTTCTGCTCCCCTAGCACCTTGTATTTCCTGTGAGGCATATTCCAGCCCCTCTCTGTCTGAATCATTAACCCAAACAGAATGGAGTACTTGAAAAAGGATTAGAAATAATATGCATCAGGGATTGTGAGTAGTTTTCATATGAATCTGTTCAGTGGTGTGTGTGTGTGAGAGAGAGTCTGTCCTGTTCCTGGTAAACCTATCACAAATTGCTCTTGATAGGTAACCCCTCCCCCTGCTGCATGATTAGTGGTCTTTGCAGAGGCCAAAGATGTCTGTGTCATAAGGTTGAACTACTTACTCCTAAAGATATGTCTTCATGTACCAGGGTTTAAATTATTAAGAATATTAGGTGTCCATGCTTTACATTTCTTGTTTACCACAGAATTTCAGGCTTTTACATGTCTTCCTTAGCAATGTGTTTACTGAAATAAATTTTGACACTTCCTCTTAATAGTAAATATTCTACAGTAGTATAAATTTACCTAATAATTTACCTAAATACAGAATTGCTTTAAAAAAATTCTGCTAGAGCTTTGTGCTTTATGATATTCAAAATATTTTAATTTATAGTTAAACCTTTTTCCCAAGGCCTAGATAAATCTCTTTTACTTGGACAGAAAGTGTTTACTTTTAATCCATCTTGAAATTAAATGTCAAATATGTAGAGATCTTGAACAGAATGTTAAATCCCTAATATTTAAGATGACTTCTCATTTATGTGCCTGGTGACTAGCCTGTATTTATGAAACCAAAGGAAGGAATATTGGAAACCTGCAATCTAACTTTATTAAAAGCATTTTTAAAATACCCTTTTCAGAAGATTGCAAAGGACAATTACGTTAGTACAGCTGGAGAAGGAAAGATGATATTTTTGCATAGGAAGGTCAGTGGAGCTCTAGAGACAGAAGCAATATTAAATGTACTTCATATTAGTGTCATACTAGTGTGTCCCTTGCATGTTGTTACTTAAAGTACATTTAGTGAAAAACTTAATGGAGGCAAGAAAGAGCTCTCAGCCTGCCGAAGAGGGACTGTTTTCTCTAATGTATATTTTGTGATGAATGTACAGCTGAACTTAACTATCCAAGTCAGTCATATTTCCCCTATTTACTGCAGTTATTCAAAGTAAATTATTTTAAAAATCTCTTAATAGGTGGCATTTTGCAAAAAGTTGCATAAATGTAGCTTTAAAAAAACATGCACACCTGCAGCCTGCTAGCTTATATGCTGTGGCAGGGAGAAAGTGGAATGCAATTAGTGGGAGCAGGCAACGGATCTTTGAGGTCTCTTTCTCAAATGGTTAGCAGTGGCCCAGGGACTTTCATTTCTGCATAGCAATGGTCCTAACAGTGGCTGAAAACATATTCCTGTGTTGCCACATGGTGGTCTGTCGGAGGAGGCTGGATTTGGCCTGGAGGAGGTGAGCTGGTGTGTCCTGTAGGGTCACGCTATGGTACCAAGTGTGTCATGACCTGTAAAATGTTGAGAACCACTGGACTATAGTAAAGATTCTTTCAATTAGTATGTAGGATTGCACTAGGGTTGAGGCTGCTTTGGATGTTGTTCTCTGTTCTGCATAACCAGAGTTGCTAGCAATTTGTGGGTTATTTAGTATCTCTGTTCTACTATTCCTTCTTAGTAATGCGGGATTAATTGTTACTTCTGCACAACAATGTGAGGCTAAATTAATGGTTGAGAAACTATCTGGTATACTTAAGTAGAAGGTACTTCTTAAAATATTTGTATTCTGCAAATATTTTGTTGATAAAGTATTTCTAACATTATCTTAATCAGGTTTTTACACAGGAAGGTAAACGCATGTCTTGCATCTTTTTTCCTCCTATGTACTATAGAACTTATCATGGCTTATATGCATTTCAGATCATATTTATTGCACTGTTTATATTGGAAAACATTTAGCTTGGGGGCATGCGTTCAAGCACAAACTGCTTTAGAATCATGAGAAAAATGGCTGGTGCTCTCAACCCAGTTCTTGGTAGACGTGTGCTCATGCTGTAGTTTTAAACAAATACAGTTACCAGTGATGCACTTGTTGGCAAGCACTGAAAATTCACAATGTGTGGACCAGGATTTTATAAAAGATTGCCTCTTGGAATGAGAAGTTGTCAGGTGCCTTGATGAAGGTATGTGTAGAAGCTTGCTGAGCTACAGCTTTACTTATGTTTTTCTCCTTGTGTCAGAGATGTATCCCCTGATAGGCTGACTTAGCATAAACTTATTCCAGATATTTTAGATAAAATGATAAATGTTTTAATTTCATGTTCATTAAAGATTTAACAAGCTGTCTCCTTCATGCTTCCATGCCTTCTTGGGACCTGAACTTCTTTGTTCTGAATTGTTCAGCAGCACTATGTAGTAGTACTTTTCTCTTTCCAACACCAGTGGGGAATGCTTACAAACAGCCATGTTCCTAAGATGAAAAAAACGATCAAGCCCTCAGACTTGGAAATGCATCATCCTTACGAAAGCACCAGTCACTCTGGTATCTAGATAAAAGCAGAACTGGGTTCTACAAAAATCAAAACATGTTCTTGCATAATGTAGTACTAGTACAGGAAAATGGCAGCAGTGTTCTCAAATTTTATCTTCTACTCCTTGTCTTATGATACTAGAACCTGTTTTAAATTCAATTCATTAGGCCTCTGTCTAATGTTACAGGTGTAACTCCCATTTAGGTCCCTTGCATCTGAGAGCAGAATTAGGTTTGAACTTAGTACTGATTACAAAGAAATGTAGGCATTTATGTGTTGTCTCTCCCTCCACCCCCTGCCAGAAGTTGTTGAGGGGGCTTATCCCACCAAAAGATTCCATTTGTTTCGTTACCTGATTCTGCCGATTTTTCTTGTATAATTTTTTGGGTCCTTTGACTGCTATAATGTTCACTCGTATATCAGTTTGAGTCCTGTAAATGGTATGCTGCTAATATTGAATATATGGGCAATTTTTTAAAACTTCTTTTCAGATGATCCTGCTACATGGGCAGTGCTAATGAGTGCCTGCCATACTGAAAATACTATTGTCTATTTGAACAATGCACAGCCTAAGAGAACAGGCCTAGAAATGATGCTTGTAGCCACAGTTTCAGCCAAAAGTAAGTTACGAATTTTCATTCTTTTTTCTAAAAGGAAGAAAACCTTAATATTTCATGTTTGTGTGTGTTTTTCTTATAAATCCATCAGCAGTAGTCTAAAAATGATTATCAAACATCACTTGCTTATACTTAGTTCAGTGCAGGCTACTAATGACTCTCAAACAACTGATGCTCTTAATATTAAATGGTGTTCAAGGTATCATCCCATATTTTAACCTGATGTTCTTTATAAACAATTATTATTAGGCACACACTTGGTTTAACTGGAGTTGAATAATGGATAGATAGTGACTGTCTTAAGGGGAAAATGTCTAATGCAGTGTTTCCCAACCAGTGTGCCATGGAATTTTTTTAAAAAGTACATGAAGAGTTCTGGATTGGTTAATGAATATTCATTAGTTCATTTGACAGCTATGTGATGGTGTACCTCAAAATAATTAAAGGTATCAAATTGTGCTATGGCAGAGAAGAGGTTGGGAACCAATGTACCTACTTGGTAGAGCATACAACATTGGTTCATGGTGAAGAGTACTAATAACTCAATTCTTATTTCTGTAACATGATTTATCAATGTCTCTTTATGGGTTTGAGACTCAGCTGCATCTGTGCTAGGCTTAATTTACCAAGGAGAGGGAATGAATACAAAGCTCATGTGACGAAGCACATGCAACTAAGTACCAGGTGTTCTGGGAGATGTAAGGACAGCCTCTGATCGTTCAGCGAGTATAGACCTGATAGGAAGGGCTTTGCTCAAAGCCTAAAAAGATCAGGAAGAACTTCTAGGAAAGGGTTAGTTGGGGTGATTTAGGCTGAGTAACTCTCTCCCAAGCTCCAGGTAGAATGCCTGGGACAAAAATATGCAGGTAGTTAGGAGAAAAAGGATCAGCAAGTTGGGCCTAAAACCTGCCACGGATGCTGAGCCAGTAAGGAGGACTCTGATTTAATAACACAGTCAGAAGGGGAGAGTTAGTGAGAGGACTCATACTGAAGTCTGATTTAGCTGGAAAAGAAGGGAACTGAGGCCGTAGCAGATTCAGAAGCCATACCAGGTAAACCCAATCCCTGTTCTACTAGGAACCAGAAAACCCATCTCTTTGAGACTCTAAACAGAATGAAGGTTCTTGTCCTCTCTGCCTCCTACCCATACAGGTCTTGGATGTTGTCCTTCAGAAATGGACATGATGCGCATCTGACACTGGAGGCCTCTTTATGAAAAGGGACTAGACTAGAGTGTCACTGTCACAGTATACAGCAGTAAAGCATGTGTAAAAAGTGTTACTTTCACAGTTTTTACTGTGAATACATGTAATAAGAACAGTCAGAGTAGCTTTGAAAGTCTATTAATTCCAAATTAAAAAAAAAAAAAACCAAAAACCTTTCAGTGTGCTGATGTTCTTTGACTTTCTATGAATATTTACTCAACTTTTTGCAAAGAAAAACATTGAGTGTATGTTAAACAAATAGTAAAATATTTGCTGAAAGAGACTTTTGTCCTTAACAGCAATGTTTATGCCAGAAACCTGATTCTAAGAGGTACTTATCCAACTCTGGAACACAAACAGTACCATGTAAATTGTGTTCAAGGAGCACTAGCCAATGCAGCTCATGTTTTGAATAGCAAACACTCGCAATGATCTGCTTTGTTTATAAACTAAAAAGTTATTAAAATTATTTTTATTCAATTTCTGCAAAGCTAATGAATTTAAGAAATGTCAAGCTTTTGTGGACAATTTACAAATGGAGAAGAATTTAATTACTCAAATTGCATGTTAAGTTCTCGCTCTAGTACAGGGGTGGCCAGACTTAGAGAACTCAAGAGCCACACAAGTCAATTATTAAACCTTTGAGAGCCGCACTGAGGCATATAACCACATTTTTACCTACTCCAAAATTACTAAGCTTCAAATTCATTGCACACTTTAATTTTATCATAAAAATGGGGCAAATATTGATCCACTAATGTCAGATTCTAATAATAATTATTTAAGATTACCATGAAACTAGGCCTATACAGTAAAAATTTAGCTGTTGCTAGATGTAGAACTCTACAGGCTTGTGGCAAGCTTTTTTTAAAATCTGGGCAGTAACTTGTCAGTGCAGCAGGTAAAAGCTGTCTGAGATGCTGATCTCTAAGTATTGCACAATGTTTTGAATTTCATTGTGGAATATGATGCTTCACAGCAGTAAGTTTTGTGCCAAAAATTGAAAATCTATGTTCAGTTTTATACTTCTCTCCTTTGTATTTTCATTTCTTAGTATTCCACATCATGTTTAGGACTTGTAAAACATGATTTTATTTTAACAATGAGTGTGCTGCATTAGGGCCTATGAGAAAATCTAAACGTGCTATGGCTTCTCTGACCATGTCCCGCTTCCCTGCCATCTTTTGCCACGCTGCTGCTGCTCTGCTGTCCCCTACCATGCCCCCACTTCCCAGCCAATATTTCTGCCAGTAAACTTATTCACTAAAATACTCATGGACAGTGAAGACAAAAGGTCCGAGGACTCGGACACAATTTAATTTTAAAATGAGACTTGTAGTAAGGGAAAATAGTGCTCTCATCTTAATCCTGTGAAGAGATGCACACAGCAACACCTTTTCAACTGTTCAGAATCACAACAGGTCAATGAGAATTTATGGGGACAGAGTGCAAGATCAGAGCCTGTTTCAGTAAGTGCTTTAGAGTCCATGCACAGAAGATACTATGGAAAAAATCCCATTGGGTTTATTCAGTTTGGGGTCAGGCCCTGTATAAATTCTAAATATCAATATTTGGCTTTTATAATAAAGTAAAATCTTTATTGGTGAGATTTTCAGAAAGTTTACAACACAATTTTCCATCCTCAGCCCTTCACAACAATTACTCTTGTCTAATGGGCTCAGATACCCATAGAGTTATTCATGAAGACTGCACTGAACTATAAATGGATTTTGACTGCTGGTATACAACAACGGAGAATTAATACATGTTGAATGCTATTTAATCAGTAGAAGTATAGTGCTGCTATTGAACTTTGCAGTGAATGTAAATTATCTTGGTAATTGACTTAGTTATATTAATTATAATTTTCTTAAATGTGCTAGCAGTTCTGTCTGCAAACAGATGACATAGTGATGTCTCAGGCACACTTGTTCAATGGACTTAAGGAATTCTTTTTCTAAAGCCAGTTTTCTGTAGTGGTGGTCTATCCTAAGTCTAAATCATTTTGCATGCTGAAAATGAACCATGATCCATAATAAGTACTTCTAGCATTCTTTAAATAGAGGGGTGTTTTTACTAACCTTTTGACAGTAGTCACTGGTTTTGGATGTAACACTTGTGTCAATTTTCAGTCATTTCGGATGATTCTTATTTAATTCTCAAAATAGAAATACAAGAGAAATAATTTTTGCATTATATTACAATATCTGGAAATGCCAGGTGATTTTTAAAAAAAAATTAATTTACAATTGCTTTTCAGGTTTAAATTGCTAATTCTCATCACTTATCTGTAGTTCATTGTAGACTTGTTCTTGATCAATTTACGTTGCCAGTTTTAAAAATATTTACCCAGAGAACAATATCAAAAAAGAAAAGTATTTAAAAAATCATGCCCTGATGCAATTAAAGACTGTATCATTATGCACACGGAGAAGGAGGGTAGAAATTAATAACAATCTGGCAGTTACTTGCTCTGAGTGCTTCTCTTTCTCTGCTGGCTCTGACAATGCTGCCCCTCCCCTCCCGGCTCTCTCCACAATGCTGGTTTGTGCTGGTGAGGCACTCGCAGTGCTGCCCCCTCTCTTCTCTTTCCCTCCCTTACCAGGCTGCTTTTTCTCTGTCCGCTCTCCCAGGGCTGCCCCTCCCCTGGCTCCGAGCATGCTGCTTTTTCCTGGAGCTCTCACAATGCTGTTCCTCCCCTGCCGGCTTTCACTATGCTGCCGCCTCTCTGCTGTCCCCGGCCACTGCAAATTTCTCGCCATGCTGCCTTTCCCTCCTGCGCTCTCCCGGCAGCCACAATTTTTCTTTAAAGAGCCACGTGTGGCTCGCAAGCCACGTCTGCTCTAGTACTTCTGAAATGCTAGTATCTTTGGGAGATTGGTAAAGGCTACAGGGCCAGAGCTAAGGTTATTTACAGAACCTTAAGTCCAGATATCCTGGCTTGAAAACACTTTTATTTTAAATACTTCAAAGAACTAGAGTGGTCTGATATTTAAGTGGATAAACTGATGGACTCTGTGATAAAGAAGTGTTTGACCTGGAGTAGCCTGCATTTGTTGTACAGCGTCTGTAACTTTTTCCTTTCTAAAAGGGCAGTGTCAACACTTGTAAGGCTAAGCTGACTTACCTAAAATACATGCTTCAATTATTCTATCAACTCCGCAAGTTGACACACACATTTCAAACAAAATAAAAATTGGTCTTTTCTTAAGTCTGTTTTGCCAAGAAAATTTTAATGTGCCTGCTAGAACTAGGAAGTTCAGTCACTTAGCCTGTCTAACCTATCATGAGACTCAGTAGGTCATCTTTAATTACCCAGGCAACAAGCTTGATGTGTCGCATGTCATCCAGCAGTACAGTCTTAAATGTGTGTTTACATTTACAGCTAAAGAAAAAGATCTTTCAGTTAAGTACATCCAAGCTCTTGAAGACTGGACTCTCTGTCAGGCTATTACTGGTTTAAAGGAGACTGGTAGAATTACAGAAGCTGAGGCTCTCTGCACAAAGGTATGATGATTACCACTGTTGCTGCTTCCTGACTTTGAGTGGAGCATGAATTACATATACAAAGCAATAAGCAGCAAAGAAGCAACATTGCATCAGAGCACAGTCCAAATGACCTTCCACCTTTTTTGAAAAGGGAAGACTATTGGTAGTGTTATGTCACTTAATTATACTGACCATTTAAATTGATGAAATAGTTGTTAGCCACATTGATTACATTATAGCACCACAGGCCATCTTCAAGCTGACCATATTTCAATTTTCATGTGCTTATCTTCTTGCCCTTCCCTATTTAATGCCAGCACAAAATAAATTTTTACAGAACTTCCAAAGGCAATTTTTCTCCAGGAGAAGTACTGTTAACTGCATTGTGGTATGTGTCTGACTTGCTGTGTACTCAGTCATGTTGGTTATTCACTTCCTAGCCCACGCTCAATCTTCAGAGTCTTGAGTGTAATCCAGAGTGAAAGGTACCATTTAAGGTATAACAGACTGAATCACTTGAATTATTGCAAGTATTTTGCATTAAGTAGATGGAAAAGTTCAGGATACATTGTATGAAAGCTTTTGTGGTCTCTCATTTTTAGTCTGATACTAAAACAATATTCTCTGTCAAAGTGGCAGGTGTGCATGATAATGGATAGAGAAGGCTGCCA
The DNA here is from genome assembly GCA_007922195.1 of Podocnemis expansa. Lineage (NCBI taxonomy): Eukaryota > Metazoa > Chordata > Testudines > Podocnemididae > Podocnemis > Podocnemis expansa. The sequence goes on from ML682066.1 coordinate 5,236,649, forward strand.
ACTCAACAGAAGTATTTGCAAAGCACCCCTAGATCTAACACATAAGTCGTTCACCAGACATTCCAAAATAAATACCTAATGTGGCTCTCATACGAAGGCTGTTTCCAGTGTGGTGACCGGGTCCATCTGCTTTATTTATGTATCACCTTTTCTCCCCACAAATCTTTTTTGAAATGCTTTGGCTACTGCAGGTTCAGTGGATATGCCATGTTTTAAAGAGCATACACTGTCTCGCTTCAGTTTTCTTTTTTCAGTCAGCATTTCCATTAACCTAACTGTACAGGTGTATGTTAACAAGAGTTAGTTTGTGCATATTTCTCTGTCAGAAATATCTGTAGAGTTCACTTTTTTTAAACATGATTGATCTCACTATGGTTTGCATGCCTTAATAAATGTAGGTTGGATTGTCCTCCTCCTTGGGAGGAAGTTAAGTGGTATGCTCTCTTGTCAGTCTTTTGACAGCTCTAACCACCTCAAGATCTGCAGGAGGAATCTTCCAGAGGAGTGAGAATCAGGGACATATCTATCTGTTTTTCTTCTCTGAGCTAGGCAAGACTATTTATCTATATGAGATCATTTCTTAGTCGCTGAGGTCAGAACTGCTGCAAATACAAATCCTTGACTAAGGACTAAATTGCATATGCCAGACTCTGGCCACTTGGAATGTTTTGGTTATTAAGGCTGTTGGATATGCAGTCACTTAATTTCCAGAAGAGTTAGGTGCATCTTCTTCTCCAGACGAATATCCTTTTAAAAAGTAATCCATGTTGAACTAAATCTCTGAAATTTGTACAGTGGATAACAAGTCTGTAGGTAATATTTTTGGAACTTTTTTACTAAGAAAATATATGTATAAGAACCATGTGATGGCTGCTGTTTTATTTTGAAATTCTTATTGGAAAGGGAAGAGTGCATGGCATAAGTGCAGCAACTCCTTCCTCCAAGACAAAAAACTTGGAACACTGCCCTGAGAATTCTTAAGTCCTTTGAGATGTGTTTAAAGCTAGTTCCACCCAGATGATGTCCCTGTGCTTCAGCACTAGCTTTGGGACTTAGCTGTCTCTTCCTTGCCCAGTGTGGAGGGGAAGAACACTTGCCATTCAACTCTGCCTGTGAGTATGGGGCAAGTCTAAGAAAAGATGGACAGATTCCCTGTGGAACTTGGGAACAATGAATGTTCGTTATGTAATTTCAAGTGTGGTTCCACGAACCTGCAGATAGCTTTTGGGGGCCTTCTTGATGCTCAGAAAAAGAGAGATTACTACACAACAATAATCTGCTGCCAGTGGATTGCAAGGAGGGACAACTCTCATATTTTCTGTGCAAAATGAAAAGTACTAATAAGAACATTCTCTGTACTTGACAATATCTTCTAATTCAGTGGCTTTCAAACCTTTTTCCTCAGGACCCACTTGAAAAAATTCATTTATGCCCAAAACCCAAAAATTGGATCTCTGAGCGATACAGTCCAGTCTTTCTGTGGTGGCAGCAGGGGGTGCTGTGACCCAATATGGGGTCCTGACCCATGGTTTGAAAACCCTTGTTTTAATATCATCTTGTGTTTAACTAAAATCTTTTTGGTTTTAGGGTTTAAAAAATTGCCCTGACAATCCAGCTCTGTTCCTGCTTTTGAGGCAAGTTCAATGTAAACAGCTTTTTCAATCACATAGAGAACTTCCAGATAGCATCTTGGAGGAGCTTCATAAAACTGTCATGTCCAATTTCACTTCAGTTACAGCGTGGCATGTAAGTGGACTTTCTTCCTGTTTCAGTACAAATTCCTTTACAGTAGATTATCTGAGGGAGAGTTTGTTGAATTAACATTCCTTCTTTTTGCATATTAATAGCTAGAGATATGAGTACTAACTAAATAATGATTGCAAAGGACTGAAAGTACATGCTGCTCCTCCCTTATGAAAGGGATTGAGTCAGGAGACGTGAATTCAGAGGTTAATTAGCTAAACATTTTAGTTTTTGCCAATTGACATCTAACTCACAAGTCCCCAATGAAACATTGTAGCTTAATTTACTATATTTAATAGACACAAATAAATGGCTTCTCAAATACTAAAGCATGTTTCTGAATAATGCCTAAACAGTGTGCAAAAAAACTGGACATGTACTGTCTTTGTTTCCTTCTATTTGCCCTTGCTGTACAGATGAGTAACTCTTCCCCTTGTTCAAGAGCATCAAGACTATCCAATTCCCTGGCACATTTAAAAACAAAACAAAAAACAAAAAAAAACCCCACCTTATTCTTTCCTTTCCATATTAGTTGCAGAGAAGGTTTTACTTAGGATTGCCAAGATTGCATTTGAGGGAAGAAAGAGTCTGCTATACTGCAGCCATCACTATCTGTACATAGAATCATAGGGTTGGAAGGGACCCCACGAGGTCATCTAGTCCAACCCCCTGCCAAAAAAAGCAGGACCACTCCCATTAGATCATCCCAGTCAGTGTTTTGTCCAGCTGGGACTTGAACACCTCCAGAGATGGAGATTCCACCACCTCCCTAGGCAACTTATTCCAATGCTTCACCACTTGCCTAGTAAGGAAGTTTTTCCTAATATCCAGCCTGGACCGCCCCAGCTGTAACTTGAAGCCATTGCTTCTCGTTCTGCCCTCTGTTACTACCGAGAACAGTCGAGCTCCCTCCTCCTTGGAGCAACCCTTCAAGTAGTTGAAGGTTGCTATCAAATCCCCCCTCAGTCTTCTCTTCTGCAGGCTAAATAAGCCTAGTTCCTTCAGTCTGTCTTCATAGGGCTTGTGCTCCAGCCCTTTGATCATTTTGGTTGCCCTCCTCTGGACTCTCTCTAATTTGTCCATGTCCTTTTTGTAGTGGGGAGCCCAAAACTGGACACAGTATTCCAGATGTGGCCTCACTAGTGCAGAATAGAGGGGAATGATCACATCCCTCGATCTGCTGGTAAGACTTCTTCTGATGCAGCCCAGTATGCCATTGGCCTTTTTGGCAACAAGAGCACACTGCTGACTCATATCCAGCTTCCCATCCACCATGACTCCCAGGTCCTTTTCTCCAGTGCTGCTATTTAGCTGATCACTCCCCAGCCTGTAGCAGTACATGGGGTTTTTTCGTCCCAAGTGCAGGATTTTACACTTGTTGAACCTCATGAGATTCCTCTTGGCCCACTGCTCCAATTTGTCTAGGTCTCCCTGAATCCTGTCCCTGCCCTCTAGGGTGTCTACCGTTCCCCCCAGTTTGGTATCATCCGCAAACTTACTAAGTGTGCAATCTATCCCATCATCCAGATCATTAATGAAAACATTGAACAGAACTGGCCCCAGGACCGACCCCTGGGGCACACCACTTGTTACTGCCTGCCAACTTGACATGGAACCATTGATTCCTACGCGCTGAAACCGTTGTTCTAGCCAGTTTTCTATCCACCTTACAGTCCATGCATCTAACCCATACTTCCTTAATTTGCCAATGAGAATGCTGTGGGAAACCGTATCAAAAGCCTTGCTAAAGTCAAGGTATATCACATCAACGGCTCTTCCCGCATCCACAAATCCAGTCATCTCATCATAGAAGGCGATGAGGTTGGTCAGGCATGATTTACCCTTGGTAAATCCATGCTGACTGTTCCTGATTACTCTACGTTCCTCCAAGTGTTTCAGGATGGATTCTTTGAGAAGCTGCTCCATGATTTTTCCAGGGATCGAGGTGAGGCTGACAGGTCTGTAATTCCCAGGATCATCCTTTTTTGCCTTTCTTGAAGATAGGTACTATATTTGCTTTTTTCCAGTCCTCTGGCACCTCCCCTGTTCGCCACGAGTTTTCAAAGATAATGGCCAATGGTACTGCTATCTCATCAGCCAGCTCCCTCAGCACCCTCGGATGCAGTTCATCCGGCCCCATGGACTTGTGCACATCTAGTTTCTTTAAGCAGTCCCTAACCTGACCTTCTGTCACCAAGGGCCTCTCTTCTTCTCCCCAGTCTACCGTACCTAGTGTAGTGGGCTGGGAGCTGACCCTGCTTGTGAAAACTGAAGTAAAAAAGGCATTGAGCACTTCAGCTTTTTCCTCATCCTCTGTCACGAGGATGCCTGCCCCATTCAGTAAGGGACCTACACCATCCCTGATCCTCTTCTTGTTATTGATATACTTGTAGAACCCCTTCCTGTTATCCTTCACATCCCTTGCTAGTCGCAACTCCATTTGTCCTTTGGCCTTTCTGATTTTATCCCTGCAGTCCCGAGCAATGTCTTTATATGCCTCCTTAGTCATCTGTCCTAGCTTCCACTTCCTGTAAGCGTCCTTTTTATGCTTCAGCTCAGTGCAGAGCTCTCTGTTAAGCCACAGTGGGCGCCTTCCACATTTGCTGTGCTTCCTCCTTATCGGAATTGTATCTTCCTGTGCCCTTAGCAGGGTTTCTTTAAAATGCACCCAACTCTCTTGGACACCTTTCCCCTTCAGATCAGCCTCCCAAGGGATCCTGCCCATCAGTTCCCTGAGGGAGACAAAATCTGCTTTTCTGAAGTCCAGGGTCTGTGTTTTGCTTCTTTCCTTTAATCATCAACTTGAACTCAATCATTTCATGGTCACGCTACCCAGGCTGCCATTGACCTCTACTTCCCTGATAAATTCTTCTCTATTTGTGAGCAGCAGATCGAGAGGTGCAAGGCCCCTAGTTGGTTGCTCTAGCATTTGTACCAGGAAGCTGTCCTCAACACTCTCCAGAAACTTCCTGGATTGCCTGTGCACTGCTGTATTGGCCTTCCAGCAGATGTCAGGGTAATTGAAGTCCCCCATGAGAACCAGGGCCTGTGCTCTAGAAACTTCTGTTAGTTGTACACAGAATGCCTCATCCACCTCCTCCTTCTGATCTGGTGGTCTGTAGCAGACACCTACCACAACATCCCCCTTGTTGCTCTCCCCTCTAAACTTAACCCACAGACTTTCAACTGGCTTGTTTCCACTTTCATAATGAAGCTCTGAGCAGTCATAGAGCTCCTTTACATATAGTGCTACTCCTCCCCCTTTCCTTCCCTGCCTGTCCTTCCTGAACAGTCTATACCCATCTATTGCAGAGCTCCAGTCATGCAAACTATTCCACCACGTCTCTGTTATCCCAATCATGTCATAGTTCTTTGTCTGCGCTAGTACTACCAATTCCTCCTGCTTGTTTCCCAGGCTCCTTGCATTTGTGTATAGGCACCTAAGAGACCTGGTTGATTGCCCTACTGTCCCATTTTGATTTTCAATTCTATTGTATCTACCTCCCTGGATTTTCTTTTGGTGTTGACCTCCCCCACCTGCCTCAGGCATTAGGGCTTCATTAGAGCATCTAAGAAAGTTATTTGATTCCCCCCGCATGTTCCAATTACATGTTCTCTCCCATTCCTTAATACTACAAATCATAAAGAAAATCAAGTGGAAAAGGTCAAATGTGACCTTGTGGGAACTGAAATCCAGAATTTTTGCAGCCATGTATGACTTTCCTGTGACTCTAGACCTCTTGGTTCAATGCCAGAGGAGAATTCTACATTCCAACCTAGGGATGGCCTCTTGCTCTGAGGATAACCTGCTGACTGAGGACAGGTTTTGCCTTTGGAGGAATTGATGGGGTAGGGAAGGAGGAGGGGGGAAGTGATGAGTCTGGCTCACTATTAAAGGATTAAACTCGTCTCAAGCTGGCATCATTGCAGTCTTAGTACCTTCTGCATGTTGAGTCACAGATCTTTTAAAAAAAATTCACATAGCTGCCGTATGTGCTCATCACAGGTTTGTCCTTACCATAATTTTCTTTCATTTTACAGTCTCTGAAGGAAAATGTTTCTTGTAAGGGAGCCTCATCGTCATTGTACCAGCTTAACAATGAGTGCAGAATCCCTCAGGCATTTATACAGAGGGTCTCTAAGAAAAGCCCATAGAAAGTACTTACAAATGTGCCTCTGCTCTGAGAGTCATAAATTGTGCCAGTAATAGTTGACCAATGGAGAGGGATCATCTGGGGAAGCTTTTAGACTAAAAGATTAGTTGTCTAGATCAGGGGCATCAAACTCAAATCACCTTGAGGGCTGCATGAGGACTAGGATGTTGGCCTGAGGGCCACACCACTGAAACCTTTTCATACAATGATGCAGAAGTACAGTAAAAAATGAAGAGTAATATAGTATGCTAATAAGTCAGTTTATTAACTTTTTTGAAACTGTAACATGAAGTCTGTGCTAATTTCAACAGTCTTTCCAAAGCCAAAACACACGTTTTCCTTTTTAGAATGGCTTCCATTCAAGATGGCAAAATCATCAAAAAGACAGACTTAAAATTTTACATTATAAATCAGTGGTTCCCAATCTTTTTTGGTTTGAGGGCAAAAAAATATACTTTTTCAAATGCTGAAGGGCCATGAGTTAATTTAATTAAAATTTAATTTATTGAATTCAAATCGGTGTTAATTGAAATAAATTAACTGCAGTTGGATTTATTAAAATTAATTTTTTTAATTTCAATTAAAGTTTTTTTTTTGTTTTTTGTTTTTTTTTTAAATAAAATTAAATTGTTTTAGAAGATTTGTTGGTTTTGGTTGGGGGGGGGGGGGCCTACATGTATCAAAAAGGTTGGTCAGAGCCCTCCACAGGACTGTAAATAAGCAGCCCCCTGCCTGGCCCTGGGGGCAGCGCTGGGACCAGTGGTGGGGGGGAACACCCTCCCCACCACCTGCTCAAACTTGGCCACGCTGGGGTTGGCAGAGGGGGAAACACTCCCCACCTACCTGCCCACTTGAATTTGGCTGAGTGGGGCTGGCAGAGGAGAAAACATCCAGTGCCTGCTAGAATTTAGCAGCACTGGGGCAGGCAGAATAAAAAACACTACCCCACTCTCCTGGGTGGAAACACTTCTTGTCTGTGCTGGGACTGGCAGCTGGGAAAGCCCTGGGGGCTGTGCTGTGGCTAGTGGTGGGGCTTTCTGGTGCTCCCCCAGAATGGAGCCCCCTGTGAACCGTCCCCACAGGCTCAGGCTGCCCTCCTTTAAGGCTCCCCCAACCTGAGCCTTCTCTGGACTGCTCAGCCTGCTTCAGCTGCTCAATCAACTGCTGAATGTGAATAGGGCAGCCCCCAGGCAGCAGTTCAGCTCCTCTGTCAGTGGCTGATAACAGAGCAGGGAGGTGAAGCTGCTTGGTCTCCATCCTGCAGAGAGACTCAGTATTTGAAAACTCCAAGGTCGGAAAGGTGGGAGCCCCAAGATTCTGGGGGTTATCGGGGGCCACAGGAGGCAGCTTTCTGCACAACCACAAGTGTCAAAGCTGCTTCCCCACTGTGGCACTTTGAGTGCAGAAGATGGAGGCCTGCAACAGGCCTTAAAAACCACTGGCTCTAAAGCCTTGTCTTATAATTCTCCAAGGCTACCAGTTGCCTGGCCTTGGAACGGTATTGCTGCCATCACCCAAATGCAAAAAACCCTTGAAAACTCAGGAAGGTGCCCTTGGGAATTCCTTCCTGTGAGGTACCCTCAATCACTTTTATTCCTCCCTCAGGAGAGTGATTGAACTCCAGCTAGAATATCAGCTGAAAATGGGACCAAATCCCCTCTAATAGTTGGCCGGGCAGTCTGAGGCACGTGCACGCAAAACCTCTTGCCTTTTAGGACACAGAACCGGAGCTTATTTTAAGAGGGTAAATTCTTTCTTTAAGAACAGCTAAGAAACGCAGAGAGTTGCTTCTCTGGGATTTAACTTGGGTAGTTACAGGGTAGTGGGAAGGAGTTCATGTGCTCAGCCCAGAGGAATCCAAAAAAGAACCAAAACAAAGAAGTAACCTGACCGGATCTAGCTAAACAGTCCCTCTTCTACTCAAGCATGGTCAGCTACAGACTTGAGCCAATCTTTAGAATGGACATTGCTGAATCCTTTAGGCCTGTCTCTTTGGCCTCCTTCTGATCATTCCAGGAGCGCAGCTGCTACCAAACAGGAAAAGGCAGGGCTGCTGCTCCAATTCAAAAACCTTACTCAGTTTCTATTGGCTCTCCTGGGACTCACCAAGCAGGGTGCTAACCCTCTCCTCCCCAAGGTTGCTACTACAAGTTACTGACGTTGGCACATCTAGTTCGTATAAGCAACAAACACCTGATTTCTTTTGCACCAGTACATTTTAGTGTCACTACAAAATAAACCTGTTAGGAGCTCACTCTGCTGTGCTGATGGAGCAAGCAGAAGAATGAGAACACTTATCTAATCAAACATGCCTATTTCCATTCTCATTTGTAACTCCTCCAACAGGGATCTTCTGTCTCCAAAAATTCAGGGTGCTGCAGCTATGCTTTTTGCCAGACCTGTTTTTATCTGAATTCAAGTTGTAAGATTTAATATTTTTACTTGCCCTTCTGCAGTGAGATGAGATGGGAGATCCATTTCATTTAGACAAGGTAGAAGGCTTCTGCCCTTGAACAAAAAAAGCAAGGAGTCTTGTGTCACTTTAACAGATTTATTTATTGCATGAGCTTCCGTGGGAGAAAATCCCACTTCGTCAGATGCTTTGAAGAGGGGGATCTTACAGAATGGGATGAAAATAAATGCAGGGAAGTGTAAGACATGGGATCAGGTCATACTGTAACAGCAAATCAGAGCATTTGTAAAAATTCAGACTCTAGGAAACAGCACACAAAGGGAGGCTGATGTCGGATTACATGTTATAATGTGAAAAGAATCCATAGTCACAATTCAGACCTGCTTTCACACAATCTAATCTGCATATTAGTTGAATTTCCAGGCTGTTTGTCTTTGAAGGCTTGATGTCCCATTGATTTTTTTTTTTTGAGGATCATTGTTAACAAATCATCAGTGGAGTGATTAGGAAGATGGGCTCAGCATTTTGTGTTGTGAAAGCAGGGCTGAATTGTGACTATGGATTCTTTTCACATTCTAATAGGTAATTTGACTTCACCCTCCCTCTGTGTGCTGTTTCCTAGACATTGAATCCTTACAAATGCTCTGATTTGCTGATACAGTATGACCTGATTCCATGTCTTACACTTCCCTGCATTTATTTTCATCCCATTCTGTAAGATCCCCCTCTTCAAAGCATTTGATGAAGTGGGATTTTCCTGCCACGGAAGCTCATGCAATAAATAAATCTGTTAGTCTTGAAGTGCCACAAGACTCCCTGCTTGCTTTTTTTTTTTTTTTTTTCTCCTTGCTTCACTAGACTACCATGGCTGCCCCTTTTGAAACTTTCCCTTGAACAGCTTTCCACCATCCTAATGGAGTTGGCATTGCCAGTCGAGGTACTAAACTGGCGTGCTCTGTTTCCCAAAAGATAGCTTAGATGGGAAATGGGTTTGGCTGTCTCTTAGTTCGTGTCCAGATTCACATAACTAAAAAATGGTTGACAGTGTATGGTAAGAAACCTCTGAAATACCATGGCTATAGTACTAAAGGACTGCAGTGTACTGGTAGAGCTATTCAGAAAATCTTGCACTCTCCCTCCCTCAAGCCAGTCTTGTGCTCTAAAATAGCCTACAACTAATCATGGATAAAGATCAGCTTAATGTATTCATGAAATTTAGCAACCATACACTTATATACTCAAAAATACCTGAATATGCCAGATGTGTAGTAGTGTTGATTAAAACAGATCATACTGAGTTTCTGTTTTCAGTGGCTTGCAAACGTGTACCAGTCACAAAGAATGATGGTTGCAGCAGAGATGTGCTACAGGAAGAGCCTACAGCTGGCATCCCAACAGGGCAGCTGGAACGGGAAGTTATCAAGTTTGCTCAGACTGGCTATGCTTGCAATGGAAATCTGCATGGTAAGATAACAAGTACAATGATACCATTTTAAAATGTAAACCACCTGCTGTTATCTAGATTTGCAGTCTCCCAGAGGAAGCTCTTCTGTGGGGATCTATGACTTCTTTGTTCTCTTTTGTGAATTGCTCCTCAGTAGTTAGCAGAAATATTTGTTTCATAGTAATGGGGAATAAACGCAATAAACTCTAACTTTAAATGAGTGTTGCTTGTTAGAATTCTGTTCCAGGAGTGCTTTTGTTTCTAAAGGAAGAACATAAGAACTAAGACCAATAAGCTTTTAAAGAGACTAATTCTGTCCTTTAGTTTTATTTTCTAAGACTAGATTATTAATTCTGGCCTTTAAACTGACTATAATTTCCACTTTCAAGACTTTTGGCATCACCAAACAGGTGACATTTTTCTGAGTTGGATTCTTTGTTTTATTATTTAATTTTTATTGCGTTAGTGCTGAGGCCTCAGTCAGGTTTGGGGCACAGTTGTGCTAGATGCTGTACAAACCCATAGATGCTCTTTGCCTCGAAGAGCTTGTAGTCAAAGGAGAGTCATTCTGACATTCCGCCCTAAAAAGGTCAGGTGACAACAATTACAGTGATGGCAGAATATGTGTCTTAGAATATATAGGCAGACCGCTTTTGACATGGCTTTTCTAGAGATATTTCAATGAACACTATCATCTGTCAGCAGTACTAGTGCTAAACTTCCCTAAAAATTTAAATGTGTGGAGCTTCTTGGATCAGCTTTTTTTGCAGAATAAAGCATACTCTCTTTTGTTAGAGCTGTTCACATGCTGTGATGATCAAGGGTCATTACTTCACTGAAATAGATTGGGATACACTAGCTAAAAGGTGTACCCTAAAATAAAACAAAGGTATCATCTCCTGTGCCCACAATGTTTAAAACAGAAAATTTTACACCAAGTAATTCAGCTGACTGTTTTATGTGCATAGGCATGTTGGCCAGTAGTGACCACCACCAATCCCATGATTCTGCTGCTGTGGTAGCCGACCTTCTTCTCCATTGTTAACTGCCCACAAAAAGCTCCTCCACAGCAGAACCTGGTGGTGAACCTAATCAAAGTCTACATATATCCTTGGTGGCATGTATATACTTTCATTTCATTGAAGGAATACAATGCTCTCTCACACTTCAGGCTGTCTTGCACAAGACCAGTATATGACATGTTTGAGACTGTTTACATAGTATATTTTGGACTGATCAGTCTTCATAGCCGATTGAAGTCTTTTTAAGCAAATTGAATCTTTCCCTACCCACATTCTCTTGGCATAACCAGAGCAGTTTACAAGACAGTTTCTATTACATATGTATGTTTGTTTGTCAGCTTTATCTTTAGCATAGGTGAACCCACTTCAATTGCACCCACTCTGTGATTAGATACTGGCACATGTTGTTGTCTTCATTTATTTCCCTTTAAATATTAGTAACATCATTACGGTCTTGAATAATCTGTTTCTTATCTTTCCTAGGGAAAACCTGTGCACTTCATATAAACATCTGTCTTGCAAAAATTTTACCAAATATATTACCCTCCCTCCAGTAATCTAATTCAGTGAATTTGGCAAACATGATTTGTTGAATAGTGGCTCCACTGTTCAATTTACAATTATTTGTCTTGACTCTGTGTATGTGAGCATCCTGTGTGTATGAATTAATCTCTCCAGTGTAGCCTTACAGATTTTCATCAGCTATACAGTCATGCATTTTGCTCATCCTTAATATGATAAAGTAATGTTATTTTATTTTACTGTTTAAAAACAGCTTTGTAGATGAATGGCCAAGTAGAATTTTGGAAAGCTGCTGCAGAAGTGTTAAAATAATGCAATTCTGGCTTTCCACCCCTATTATCCCCAAAGACTTAGAAATCTAATTTAAAAAAAAAAAAGGGAAAGCTTAATTAGCAAACTTGCTGTCGTGTGCAGATAGTACACTTGCAAATAGACATGGCTGTTAAAGCCAGTAAAACATTTTGTGCAGTAACACAATTATTAACATTTTCTTGCTATCACTTTGTTTGGTGATAGGCTAAAATTTCAAACTATCACTGGCCATCCTTGGTTCAGGAAGCAACAACTGAAGCCTTGAAACTTTCCTTCTGCCCACTGGCTGTTCTTCTGCAAGCGTTGCTACAATACAACCGCAAAATGGGGGCAAGGTATGTTTTCTCTACTATACAATGTACTCTACCAATGTAGTGTCTGGTGAAAGGGAGAGCTGGTGGCATGCTTTAGACCAAAATTTAAAAGCTGAAAAAAGTTGACAGCAGGGAACCAAAGCAGTAGTGTTTATAGTTGGAGTTTTTGTGGTGCCAAAGACAGCCACAGCTTTTGGCTAAGCTTTTTAAAAACACACACACAATTCAAATAAACTAAATCTGTTTTAACTGTTGCAAGAACCATCTGATGCGTATTTGGTGAGTAGATTTTAGAAGGGAGGCCATGTCATTCATGTGCTGCAGTTCCATCCAGTCTCAAAGGAGATTCAAAAGAAGTTCTCTGCCTCTTTCTGTCCATTTCACACATTTGCAAAAATAAGAATTCTAGTGTCAGTGCACTGGCCAAATTCTAACTTGAGTAAACATATAATGCCTACCTGAATTTCTCCTTGGATGTCACTTTACTGACTTTTTACGTCTTGCCATAAAATTGTGTAATGCTGTTGAAGGCTATAAGCCATTTATTTCATGTTAAGTGTATGTGTACATGTATATGCACTCGCTAGTTATACACAGACACTTTCTTAAAGCATCTAAAGTACATGTATATGTACTCACTAAGTTTCAAAGGGGTAACCATTAGTCTAGTTTAGCAAGAGAAACAAGGAGTCCAGTGGTACTTTTAAAGACCTAACAAATTTACTTATCACATGAGCTTTCAAATGAAGTGGGATTTTCTCCCATGAAAGCTCATATGATAAATAATTTTTAGTCTTTAAGTGCCTCAGGAGTCCTCGTTTGTTTTGATATACTCGCTGGTACAAATACGCTTCCTTAAAGCATCTTGAAAACCATAAAGGCTTATACTGTAGTTATTAAACAGAACAAATGCCTTTTAGGATTTCAACAGGGTAGTGCTAGCCAGATTATTGCATTTATGGGCTCAATTTGCTAAATTAGCAACCATGTAAATTCCACTAACCCTGAAATTTAATTTCTGGGTTACTACCTACTTGCAGAAGATTCTTCTCAGGACAGCTATTATCCTAAGTGGAAATAAACATAGTTGTGCACCATTATGTATATTCTGGAAATTGAGGCATTACTGGACACACAGTTGAGAAAAGGGAAGTAGAAATAAGGAAAATTGTGATAGTAAAATAATGGCTGCTATTGGCTGCAAAGCATTTGATTGTTCATATGAATTTCAGCTAAGGGAACAATTTGGTTTAATCACTATACTTCAAAATTCTGATTCTAGCTATGTAGCACTAATTGTACAGAATAAGAAAATGGTTATTGAATCTGACAAACTTCTAGAGAGAACTCCAGTAATGAATTTTATTTTTGTTCCAAGGGAGACTCGTCGAATGTTGGAAAGAGTGGTGTATCAGCCTGGGTATCCAGAAACCATAGTATCAGTTGCACGCTGGTACCTCCTGAGACATTTATATGCCAAAGATGATTATGAATTAATAGATGTAAGAATCAGTCTCCATCTATACAGATATATGTACTTACACATGTCAGTCATGTTGTCCAACTTTCTCTGCTAGTCCCTGTTTATAAAAATATTTATGGGGTGTGCTGTGGAATCTTTCCAGGATTTGAGAAACAAAAGCATTATACGTTCCCAGCTTATTGTGGAATCAGTGATTTAAATCAAAGCTGCTCCTCACATCATGACCCTAGGATAGAATCAGTGAAACTAATGTTGACTGAGATTGGATGCTTGCCAGTTGCTCACTTCCATCTTGTTTAACACTGAGCTCTTGTAGTAAAAACCTTAGGTTTTTAATCCAGTATTTAAATCAGTGCCTCTTAAGTTGTCAGCCCTAATATAAATGCTGACATAAGTCAAGACAGAATGAGGAGAGAGGATAGTTGTTTGAATTACTACTGAATGTTCCTTAAAAGCAGTGTAAAGAATCAAAATGTGTGCTTCCAAAACAGCATTTCAGAACTACTATCTCTGAAACCTTTTGATGCTGACAACATTATAAGTAACATTTGCTAACTAGAGATGTTAAAGGAGTGTCATCAAAAGTTCCTGCTCCAAAATTCATTAAATTTCAAGATCCGGGGAAAAATTCAGCTGAGTTCCCAGCTTTGACATGCATCAACAGTCACATGATAAAATTGAGTTGGCAATATAGAGTTCTTCTCAATATGAGTCTGGTGTGGATTCATTGTACTCAGTTCTGAGCAATTGTTACCAAAGGAGGACTGACAGGAAGCTCAAAGAAGAGTAATAAAAATGTCCAATATCAGGATGAGGGATTTCCTTAAAATAAAATTGTTGCATAGAGTTTGGCTAAGTGACCATAGGGAATGCAGAAGAGTCAGGCAGAAACTTATGAACAGCTGTAAACTCTAAGGTGGAGAGCTCTTTTTGAATAGTACAGAGGCCTCAAGTAGGAGTCACTGTCACAGAAGTAAATTCAGAATAGGAAACCCTAAAGTGAGTGTCAGGAAAAACCTCCTTACAGTGTTGTATAAGTAGGATGTAAGAGAGTCCCGATGACATGGATTGTATAACGTTAGACCTACCAAACAGCCTTCCAAAGGGCAATCCTGTATTGACTGGCCATATGACCTGGTACAGCTCTTCCATCTTTTTTTGTCTGGTTCACTGCCAGGACCCCCCCCCCCCCCCCCAAGCAACAAGTGATGTACTGTTTTGCAAGTGGGTGCAAAGGCATTAAGCAAACTATTGCATAATACTGAAATATCCCATTTATCTCTGGGTATTTGGGCTGCTTGGGGTTTTTAGGGGAGCAGGAGAGGAAAGATGCAAATATTTTGGTATCTCAGATAACTTATCCTAAAATTTTCTTACAGGCACTAGTAGCAAATGCCAAAGCTAATGGAGATATTAGATGTCTGGAGCTAGACAAGAAACTATCAGCGTCTGCCTAGCATGGACTTCTCTCAATGGGCAACCAGAAAGAAAAAGACAGAAGAAATTAATGAAATCTAATTCACATCACCATCCAGCAAATCTTTTTTCTTTTGACATCCCAAATCATTTTTTGTTAGACTGAAGCAAATCAATTTTAAAGACATTCTTTTAGTTGGACCATGCCATCAGTTTGTGTTTTCCTTTACTGAAGCAAAACTCAAGTACATTTCACTTGCATCTTTCCTCATTGATAAATTTATGTTCTGCTGTTGCAATGGAGAAACCAGTGTTTTTTGTTTTTTCCCTGTTGGAGTTTAGTGGATGTCCTTACTCTTCACATGGACAATGTTTATCATTTTGCACTTGCAATGGTGCAAAGCAAAACAAGTTTCTACTTTTTTGAAACAAAGCCTTAAAAGTTGTCAAAGCCGTATGCAAGCTCACATTTTTTTATTATTCCCTACTGTTTGTAACTTGAAGAAACCTAAGGTTTCTATAACATTCATTATATTACAGGTGAGGCTCAAATATATCTGTTTCCCCATGTAGTGCTGGGAAGCAAAAAATATTTAACATTGCAACTGATTAGGTTGCAGACAGGAGGAACCAGATTTGCACAACATGTTCTGGTAAAGGAAAATATAAATAACACAGATTTTGTACAATGATCAGGTCTATGGTTATATTTATCAATGTATGGCAGTTTGTATTTATAATTTTTGGTAACCCTGCTGTTGACGGTTTATTTGGATTAATCATGATAACAGCCCTTGACATGTGATGCAATGCTCCCCTTATTTACACATAATTAAAATAAAATGCAATGATTCTAGTCTGAGTATTTTGTTGGAAAAAAAAGTTAGGGACTTGCGGCATGTATATTTACATTTGTATTAACTCTTCAAATTTAAACATTGCTTTTAACTTTCTCAAAGGTTTTCTACTATTACCTTTTTCCCAGGAATCTTCTTCTTTTAAGATCCTTTCCTTAGGACAATTGGTCAGGTAGTTAACGTCAACTGCGTGTAGCCCCTTCTTGAGGGGAAAACAGTAATTGCTTCTCTTTCCAGGGTCCACTCGCTCTCTGCAGAGTTGGTTCTGGACTCAAATTCCATAGGGGGTGATTAGAGGTCCAACTCTTAAACCTGGCTTACCTACATTGTGTAGTGTTGCACTGTTACCAGTCACCATCCCGTTGCTGCCTCTTCCTTTAAATTTAACACCCCCCCATGTGAATTCCATGCCTTTAGAGTCGTACCATTTGTAATTTTAGCAAAAATCCTGTATGATGATCTCATTGCTGTGTGCTTTGGTATTCTAGGGTTCTAATAATTACTCTAACTAGAATATAGTGACCTAGTGGGCTCCTTGCATTCCTCCATTTTTCTCTCCCACAAGCTTCCTGTGTGCTACCCTTTCATGCCTCCCTCTGTTTCAGGGGCTCCTCTCCATTTTCCCTTCCCCACCGCCAGAGTCCTTTTGTGTCCTCATGCCAGTCTCCCATTCTCCCCATCTCTGGGGGGGGGGGGGGTTACATAGCCGGGGCTCTGTGCAGCCCCCCCTCCTCACTCTTGTTTTGTCTTTACCCAGCTCTCCTTCAGTCTGTTATCACTTTCAAACTATTAGGAGGATCAGCAGGGCTGACCTGGAAGGTATTGTGCTCGCATATGTTTAAAGGCTACCATCAACCAATTTTTTGAGCTGTCAGAAATCATAGAGCTGGTAGGAGCTGCCTACTCAGCTAACCAGGGGCTATACCTTTCCATTTTAGTTTCATTACATTACATGAAAAAACATACAGATAAATCCTGCTGCATTGAATGTGCAACCTTGCTTCACTCACTCAGTAAAGATAATGACCATGTGTATTCTAATGTCAGGGCAGGTGAATAGGAGAATAATGACATAAGACTGGAGAGATTCAGTCTGTTATTGATCACATAACTGCAGTAATATCTCTTGTTAGACCAAATTCTTTTCGTAAAAGAGTTGAGCACTGGATAGCTCAAATGCTTTTCAGGCCTGGGAAGAGTACTTAAGCCCTGTCTACACTAGAAGCAATCATCAACACAAGTTACAGATGGGAGTTAAAAAGCTTTGTGGTTACAACAGTTGACTATCAATACAGTACTTGTGTCACCAAAGGGCTTCAACAGTTGATGCTCTGTTTTGACATTGAGAATAGTGCAGTGTGGGCAGCTATCCTACTGTACTACTTACAACCTTGTGCCTCTAGGCATTGTGGGAAGGCAGAGGATCACAGTGCATTGTGGGTATGGGCTCAAGGTCCCCTGGTGTGATTTCCTTTCCATTATTCCATAGGTTTACAATTGTGTTTTGCAACGTATGTCACCTGCCCCAGTTTTGTGAGCAGCCACAATCTATCTGAAAGGCTGAATCGTGCACTGCTTTCTACTGTTGTCAGTGTTCTGAACACATTGTCTGGTCACGTGATGTATGATGTGCTCAGGATTGGATCTGGAATCCAAGGCACCTGACCTGTTGTGGGCCATGTGAGCAAACATGGCCAGATTACTGTTGGCTTTCACAGACCACCTGCACTGATGCTTTTGGGTGCCTGAGACAAGTGATGGGACTGTATCATTATGCAGGTCTGGGACGATGAGCAGTGGCTTTAGAACTTTTGAATGTGCAAAGCCATCTTTATCGAACTGTGAGGAGCTCGCTTCTGTCCTGTGCCCAGCTCAAAAAAAAAAATCACCCAACTTCTTGCGTCTCCTTCGTATTCCATACCAAGCCTGAAGGACTGACTTGGACTGGCTTGAATCCTCCAGATTTGAGAAGAAATTCCAATTCTTCACATCACCAAGTGACCCAGTTTCCTGTTCTGCATCATCCTTTCACAAGATCACTGGCTCCGTGACATGGATTTGAGTCCAGTGTCTGGTACCCCCATCTGATTCTACCACCCCAAACTTGTGGAGATATCCATGGATCTCTTGATGATGGACGTGGGGTCACTACTGAGTGTGGCTTACAGCTTCTTATAGAAGTGGCAGATTTTTGGCTGTGTGCCAAAGTGACGTTTTGACTCTTTAGCCTTTTTGGTACTCCTGCAACAGTTCCATCATTCTTGCATGGTACTGCAACATGTCTCATTCATGGCCCTTCACCACCACTAAACAAGAAATTTGACTGTAGGTATCATAGTTCTTTCAGTTGGAGTAGAGCTGGGCCTTCACTCTCTCTCCCCCAAATGCTGATCAGATGCAGAATTTCTGATATGCTCCAAGCAATAGACCTGGGGTTGGCAACCTTTCCTAACCATTGTGCCAGCCCTGGCCACCACACCCGCAGCCAGGGCTGTGGCTGGAGGGCGAGGTGATGCTTTGGGTTCCCTGCTGGGGGTGGGACCAAGGCCAGAATCTGCTGGTGGGTGGCCTCCAGGCAGGCCAACCTACTCTCTTTCCAGCCTACCCTTTCCCCAGCTGGGGGTCGGCTCCTGCCAGCTGCAGCACTTCCAGTTGCTGGCTGGGGCTGGGGCAGCTAGGCTCTTCCGGTTCTGCAGCTCCGGTCAGACCGACCTGCCCTGCTACCCTCCATCAGCCCTGCCCAGCAGGGGATGGGGCCTGCAGGGCCAGGAGCCCCACATGCCAAAGCTTTGGGGTTTGTTTTTTTTGTTTTGTTTTTTCCTGCTGGCCACGCTCCCCAGTGGGGACGTTCTGCCAGCAGGGGCTTGGAGCCATGGCACATAGCTCTTGTGGCCCCAAGCCATGCTGTGGGCAGGGCCAGTGAGGAAGCCTGAGCAGCCATGCCACTCAGATTTGGCCTGTGTGCCAGGGCTTGCTGACCCCTGCAATAGAGCATATGGTGCATGGATCCAAAATGGTCAGCTCAGGAGATGTGATGTGAGCTATCCATGCAAACCAGGGGTTAAAGTTAGACAGCTCTCCCAGAAATGCTGTCTATTTTTAGGGGGGAGCCTTCTGGGGCCCCCTAAAATAGGGTAATGGACTGGAATGCTGCATTCCGGGGCCCCCTAAAAATAGAAAGAATGCGCCGGAACGCAGAGTTCTGGCCCATTCCCCTAGGGCTGGCTGAGGGAAGGGGCTGCTGGCCAGAGCGAGCCTGTCCACCCCTCCCCCCCTTTCCTAGGGCCTGTAGTGGCCTTATCCCTTCCTGCTGGGCCCAGCTGCGCATGCGGCCTGGCCCCCGTCTCAGGCTCAGGCCCAGACCCCCCCTCTTGCCAGCCACCCAGCGCCGCCTCCATCCTCCCTCCCCCCAGCCTGGCTTCTGGGTCACCTCGGTGGTGCAGGTAAGCGGGGCCTGGGGGGTTGGGGCAGCCAGTGGGGAAAGCATGGGGGGGGGGAAATGGGAATAAGGGGTTCAGATAGGGGCTGAGGAGGAAATGGGTGAAGTCTGGTGGGGGGCAGGAATTTGGAGCACAGTGGGACAGGCATTTGACGTGCAGAAGCTGGGGTGGGTGAAAAGGGGGTCTGGAAATTTAGGCTGTTTCCAGGGCCCACCAAATTATACTTTTAACCCCTGACACTAACCAAGCAGCAAATGGAATTTCAATCATTCCTGGGACTTCAAAGGGGGAGAGGCAGATGGTTAAAAAGCAGCAGAGTTCAGACTGGTGGTCAGGATGGGCAGGGTGGGATATTTCCTGGGGGCCATTTACTATGACACAAGGGAGTGCTGTTTCAACAAAGGAGGGATAGCAGCAGGCAGCTAGGAACCTTTGGCTGAAGGTCAAGCTAGAGTATAAATTTGATCATAAAGAAAAGAAGACTAGCAGTTTATCACATAATCCTGAACAATGCACAATCAACACTGCAGCTCACAACACATTTATATGAGATTTTAATTCTAAATTGTTTCAGACTTGCAATATAACAATGCAAATCAATTATTTGTACAAGATTATATATGTCTTCAATGCTAGAGCATAAGGGAGGGAAAAAGGAGCCTTCCTCACCCAGTCAGCAAACCTACAGTCATGCTTTTCCCCTTGTTTTGGGTTTCGGATCTATGTAGGATGCTCCCAAATGTATGTATTATACTGTGCTGCTTTTATTTTACCTTGCCTTCATGACTGATACAGTAATGTTATGGCACCTCATAATGTCATCTTTCTAGGCATGGAATAACGTGACTTTTAGGCTGGGTTTAAAAGACTGCTGGGTGAGGGTCCTATATTAAGATTTCAGATGGTGCTAGAGATTTTCTGCTGCTCCCTGAAAACTTGTGACACAGTGGATGATGTAGTCTTAAAGGGTTGTCATGATAGGAACAATGATTAGAGCCAAATGCCAACACCTGTCTCATGAGAGTGCTAACTGCAAGGCCCAAGATGAGTCAAACTAATCAAAATTGAAATACAGAAGGAATGCATTTGACATTAGTTATTATTTTTGTCTTTACACCATTTTCTGTTTTGATGTCTGTATTTTGTATATAACCATTGAAAAATGTATACCTTTTTTAATTTGCTGCATGTTTGTTAATGAACTGGAGTCTCCTGTTAGCTGTACTGAGTCCCTTTAGTTAACCATGCTATTAGAGAGGCTATTCAGGGCCCTGCCTCAGGAATGCTTCCCCGTGTGGTGTCTTAGAGAAATAAGGAAAACCAGCAGCACTGGAATTATGAGTTCTGTTTAGTTTGATTTGCTGAAGAAGATTTTAGGCTTAGAAACTATGAATATATCAGTTATAGGATAAAATGTTACAATTGCATTGTGATTGTCACCCCTCAACCCCACCAATACCCCAGCAAAATACACTGTTGGGCTGGAATTTAGTGTATGCTGATACCTGGGAATCTTGGAACTTAGACTGCCACGAAAACTCATTTCAGGACTGTTTCCTTTGTTAAATTCAAAGCAGATTAATCATGTGGTTAAGATTTTATTTTACACAGTTTATCAAGGACCAATTTATGACCCTCACTGTCTTTTTCCATGAACTACTGAAACAGCTTGGAAATAGATACCATGTTTCTGATAATGCAAGAACTATATTTAATCCTACATTTGATCTGTCATTTGCACTACTTTCCTTAGTGGCTTTGAATGATTCAATTTCTCATTATCTCCAAACCAAATTGCAAAGCAGTAAATGTTCTGCTGTATTCTACAGAGCCTGAGGGACAGATTGCTCCCCTTTATTCCTTATTCTTCCTTTAATCACCATTTAATATTAATGGGCTTACTACATGTGTGTAGAGCAATAGTGGGATAATTTACTAGGCTTAATTTTGATTTTAGATGCATCAGTGTAAAACCAGTATAATTTGCACCAGAATTAGGCTTGTTATGCTTAAAACTTCAGAAAGTTAAATGGACAATTGGTTCCTAAAAATTCCAAATTAAAACTAAACTTTTCATTAAATATCCTTTTCAAATTTGTTAGTCTTTCAACTTTATTTTCTCACCACATCCACCTGTTTTTGACAAATAAAACAAGATAATATCACTGAGATGGATTTTCTTTAGCGTTGCAATAATTACAAACATTCTCTTAATAAATTTGATTTAAGTTTAGCAATAATATTTTATAGAGATCTGGAAAAACAAAAACTAGATTTTCTAAAACAGAAATTTTCTTTCAATCTTTCAGTCAACATTCTTGTCAGGTTGAGGGATAACTGCAAACGCTGATAAAGCTTCAGTCTTCCTGGAGTTCAGTTATCTTGCACCGTAGTTTTTTAATGTCTTTCTGGAATTTCTTTTTCTCTAGTTTTAGTTTTGTTGCCTGTATTTGTTGGAGTGAGTTGAGAGCTTCATGAATGGTCTGAAACCCTAGTGTTGAAGCAGGTATAATTTAAATTATGGTCAGCCAAAGGCTTTTATGCAACCCTGTGGTAATTAGCTACCATTTAATCTAATACCCATTAAAGTGATTCTAACAATCTCATCGTTTTATTGCATGTCGTGGAAATGGTTTAGTAGTTTACACAATGATAAACTCCTTGGTATTGGAATCGTGTCTTCCTGTGTGTTGGGCAACAGATTTTGCATCATGTTCATCGGATGTGACATTTGAATTCAATATGATGTCCCAAAACACAATAAAAAAGGAAGTCCTGTTTCTTTGTGAAGTTACCTTTCTCCAGCCACTCAGCTTTACTATTATAAGCAGGATTAATACATTCTTTATTCAGTAACAGATTTATATATGTATAACCATTACTTTTTTGACTCACAGTTAGCAGACTTACCCATCCATGTTTGCAATTGACAGGGCATCTCAGACTGCAAACTAATTCTTTCTGATGTTTGCCCAGTTTGTCAGAACAGATGTTTTGCTAATAAACTAACATCTGAACCACAGTTACTAACTAATTTCCTCTGAAAAATAGTGTCTACGGGGTAACATAAGACTCTCACTTCTTTTCCTTTTGCAATTGCTGTTTAATATGGCATTCATTTGGTCAGTGAAACCTTCAGATATTATTCAAGCAACACACTGCATGGTATTAAAGTTATAAAAAAACTGAAACGGATTTCAGGTTTTTCCAAGATACCTGTCACAGCAGCTATTGAGCAATTAGCAAGGAAGTGCTTTTCCTTTTCCTTTTTCTTCATAGGCTATGTCTACACGGGGAGTGCTTGTTTCGAAACAACACGTTTCGAAACAAGCTGTTTCGAAATAATATGTTGTTTCGAAACAACTTATTTCGTTGGACAAAAACCATGTCCGCGAAATAAGGGAGTGAAATAGCAGGTCCACAGTGTGGACCTGCTATTTCGCCTGGGGAGGGGACTGCAGGCACCCACAGGGTGCAGTGCAGAGGGGCACTGCATCCCATGGGTGCCTGCAGAGGGCTGCAGGCACCGGCGGAGTCAGGCGCAGGGCTGCGCCTCACTCCGCCAGTACCTGCAAGGGACTGCAGGCACCGCGCCTCACCTGGCGGGTGCATGCAGCCCCCTGCAAGCACCCGCCAGGAGCGGGCAGCGGGGCACTTCACCCCAGGGGCTTTAAAGCCCCTGCTGCCCCCCAACCTGGAGGCGCGGCCCCGGCCCGCGGCTGCAGCCCGCCGCTGCAGGGGCCGGAGTAAGCGCGGGCCGGAATTCCCGGCCTGACGCGCCGGCAGGGGG
>ML682066.1:5259958-5294716 GCA_007922195.1 Podocnemis expansa
GCCCTCTGCTGGCGCGTCAGGCCGGGGATTCCGGCCCGCGCTTACTCCGGCCCCGGCAGCGGCGGGCTGCAGCCGCGCGCTGGGGCCGCGCCTCCAGGTTGGGGGGCAGCAGGGGCTTTAAAGCCCCTGGGGTGAAGTGCCCGGCTGCCCTCTCCTGGCGGGTGCTTGCAGGGGGCTGCATGCACCTGCCAGGTGAGGCGCGGTGCCTGCAGTCCCCTTCAGGCACCGGCAGCGTGCGGCGCAGCCCCACGCCCCTCCCCACAGCCCGTGGACACCCCTCAGCACCCTGGCCAGGGTGCTGAGGGGTCAGCCCTTCCTCCCAGGGTGCTTAGCGCCCTGGGAGGTGGGGCACATGTTGTCTCGGAACACTTTGTTCCAAAACAACATGTCTGAACAGGGCTGTTTCGAAACCTCTGTTTCGAAACAACTCTGTTTCGACATGTAACGAGGTTTAAGTTATTTCGCAAAGACCACGGCCATTTCGAAAGAAGCGGTTTGCTTCTTTCGAAATGGCCGTGCGTCGTGTGGCCATGGCACTCCTTAGTTCGAAACAACCACTGTTGTTTCGAAATAAGGAGTGTGTGTGGACATACCCATAGTTTCCTCCTTCACTCTCTTCTAATTTCTTGTCATCCCCACCAGACATTTGGGAAAGAAACAGTTACTGAGCAAATGTTTACAGAAAAGGTGGGTTTTGCATTATGTGCTGAACATGGTTGGGTTTGAGCTTAACCTAATGATTTCTGACAAGGTCAGCAACCAACAACTTGCTGCTGAGAATGCTCTTCCCCTTTCAGGAATTTTCTACTGCATCATCCTTCTAGGTCCTGCCTTGATAGGTTGTGGATGATAAAGATGGTCTTCGAGAGAGACGAATCAAAATCTATGAAGGTCTTTGTAGAATACGAGTAGGTTAGATTTTCTCTGCAAGTGCCCTGATGGATGTTATTAGCATTCACAGAACACTGATGACGTGTGTGTGTATACCTCTTTAATTATCTCCGTAGAGATTTGTATTGTGCTATTCAGTGTAGCAAGTCAAAATATCAGAATGATCTTTCTAGGACTATGTTCTCTTCTGCATTCTTCGTTGCATTTTGTTCCACTTATTGTCTTTTTCTTTGAGAGAGATGATGAGGTGATGGAGGACAACATTTGTTGTTACAATGTCATTGTCTATATATTGCATTAGAGCCAGAAAGATATGAGCTGATGCTAGTCTTCTGAAGCACAGGTTCCACAGCTGGATGCCCATCACTGGGAATGCCTTTACTACAGGTCTAGTGAACCTCTTCCAGGATCCTTGCAGCTAAATTTTATCTGCCAAGAACATTGCTCTGGGGGTGGTGCTGAGATGGAGGGAGGGAGGGAAGGGCAAGCTGGTTTTTTAAATAGCTGGGTCCTGGACCATGGATAGCTTTGATAATGAGAAGCAGAATCATGAATAAAATGTGATATGCATCAACAAGATGGGGTAGCGAGTGGTGCAACTGTTCTGTTTGGGAGAAGAGTCGCTGTAGTTTCGAATCAGCTGAAATGTTTGTGTTGCTTTCACTGTCAGCCACAAATAAAGAGCTCTGATGCAGAACTGTCTTGGAGTAAAACTGGTATGTGATCTCTATCACCAAATCTTCACTTCTAAAGAACAGGGGGGGGTGTATTTTTGTGCCAGATGGAGGTGGGGGAAAATGATTTTTTAGCCATTGGTGAAAGCTAAACATCCAAACTGACCCTAGAATTGACTATAATCCCAAACCCTGAGTCTCCCTCGTAAGCCATAGATGACTGTCCTTGAGAAAAAGAGCCATCATATAAGTCATTTAAATGCTTCCTCTTACTGAGCAACATCACCTCCATCTTATTCTGGTTAATCCTGAGTTCACTGTCATCCATCCAGATGCTTATATTTTCCAGAGACTGATGTAATTGAGTGCTGTGTGTGCATGTCATACTCTACTTTAAATGAAAATATACACAGCTACCTGCATCCTGAAGGAAAGATCTCAGTAGCACCATTCTTGTGAAAATGGAAAGTGTGTAACCTACTGATTAATTGATGATGGAAGAAAGCATTTTCACTGTGGGATGCAGTCACTAATGCTGAGTTTGGAAAACAAGGTCAGGTCTCAGGATATAAGCTACTAAAGGAGAATGTTTATAATGGGAAAAGAAAACTGGACTACTGAATTTATTGGGGCGTGGGGGTAGTGTAATAGCTGTAGTGACAGGCACTGGGGGAAAAATTATTTGAGAAAAGGCAATTCTGTGGTACTGAGGAAGAAAGGCATATTTTTATATTATTCCAATTTGACTAGGAAGCACTTTGTTAGGGACAGTCCTTGTACAAATGTAATAAAGAAACACTTCTCACCTGATCGATATTCATTCTGGATTTCCTCCAACTCATTCCAGATCTGTCTTTCAAATCTAGTAATTCTTGCATGCAGCTTATTTTCATCGATTTTCACCTGACTTAGTGCCATTTCATATCGCTGAGGTTTAGTGGTGCTCTTCAGCTTTAGCAAGAGGTGCATGTTTTCTTCCAATTTCTTCTCTACTGCTTCCTTTTAAATAGATGTCATGAGCATTTCACATAAATACCAAAATACAATAAGGCTATACATTTACAGCACTGTGCAGAGTACAAACCCTGCACACTCACCTAACACCAACATAAATAATTCTGTAGACAGTGAGATATTACTTAGGTGAATAAAGACATGCTAGAACCTTAAGCTCTATATCCTGCCTAGCTGACTAGACTCCCAAGCAGCGCCGCCCCCATCAACACTTGCTGTTTTTAGCAGGGTAGTGTCTCACTGTGAGAGCCTTTTCCTTCTGCAAGGAAAATGGTTTGGCAGAAGGGAAAGGCTGCAGCATTTTCCCACTGCCAGAGCCTTTTCCCACATTAAGGAACTGCTGCCTTCCACAGCCACATGTAGCTACACCAACTCTGCATGCCACCGTCAATATAGACAGGGCCTCAGAGGATTCTATTGCTTATCAGTACATTTGCACTTGGCTGGCAAGCACTAGTCAAGCCAGTTTTCTTTACTTTTGAAATCCATGTAGACAATATTATTAACTAAATAAATGCTGCTAGAACCTTATACCCTCACAGGATGTCCTCCAAGCCCATCATCCCACCAGAGATTCCAGGCGTGACAAGGCGGAGCAGATGCTGGTGCAGAGCATTTGTTTAAAAACAGTGATTTAGTCCATGGTTCCCCTTGGAATAAATAACTGGAAACTAAGGTTACATCCACAGTGAAGGCAGTGGATTTGCCGCCATCGGATTGATTTATCTGTGTCCATTGAGTGGTCAGTAAATTGATCTGGAAGTTTATCTAATAAAATGCTTGCTCAGGTGGTGTAGTGCTGCACCAATGGGAACACACTTCTTGTCAGTGCAGTGCAATAGAGATGGCATGTAGAAAGGAAGTTACAAAGCTGATGGGAGTTAGGCAAGCTATTCTACATAGCTTGCTTCATAATTCCCATCAACTGCCACCAAATGTCACCACTAGTGGCCTAATTCACACTTCAGTTCATGTCTCCATTAGCTCATGCCAAGCTTACTAACCCAAATTGTTAAACAGTAAGGAGCAAATCCAGAGCCCAGTTTCAGTAGCTATGCTGGAGCTTAATGAGACATGCAAATAGAGCTGGAGAGAAAGCCTTTCCTACCCATGAGCCTAATTGTTGCACTAGTTATGAAGGCTATTACATAACCCCTTTGGAGCATGAAGGGAGGTTGCATGTGGCTGCTCACCTCCGTCTAGTTTTGCACACTGCAGTACACAGGGAGCCTTTGTGGCTCAAGCCCTGTGTCACACAGTGGTCAGCATCCTGTGGTCTTATACAGAAGAGCAGCACGTTTCTGCAGCCCCAGGAGTCCTGGGACCCTGGAAGGCTGCAGAAGAAATGTCGGGATTTGCGTCTAAATTAAAATGTTTACAAACAGGCAGTGTTGAAGCCTAACTGGAGTTTGGTGCATTGCTTTAAACAAACTCTTTGCATGTACAAAGATTGAAATTATGCACAAGAAACTGAGTCAGCTCCCCAAATAACCTACTGCTCTGCTGTACTCATTAAACATCTCCATGGTCTAGCTTGCAATCTGCCAGACAAATCGGTGGTCAAGTTCAGAGAGTATAATGGTTGCCTAAGCAGTTACATCCTGATTCTGATTGGTGCTAGTACCCCCACAAGGATATGATATGATCTGAACCATAGTGAGTAGGGCTGAGCATACCCTCCACTCATACCTACACTCTCTGCTGTGACATTGGAAGTTTTGCTTTAAAGATTCCTCTAAGTCCCACCCAGACAAGTGCATTGCCAGGTGTGTGTTTCCAAACAGTGGTAATAACCAGTGGGCAGTCTGGCAGCTCCAAAGTAAGAATATGCATGTGTGTGTAAATATACTCTGCCCTATTTCTTCTGTTCAAAAGTAAAGCTACAAGTACAAGCTATTGCTA
Organism: Podocnemis expansa; assembly: GCA_007922195.1. Taxonomy (NCBI): domain Eukaryota; kingdom Metazoa; phylum Chordata; order Testudines; family Podocnemididae; genus Podocnemis; species Podocnemis expansa. The sequence goes on from ML682066.1 coordinate 5,264,440, forward strand.
ATGCCATCTGGCTTGGTATAACTTTCATACAGCCTTTCTCTAGGGAGAAAATAGTACTGCACATACATGTATTGTCTGCGAAACATACATGCAAACACTAGTCTGATAGGTTGATGATGGAGTGTTGTTAGAGAGCTGGAAATGTTTTTAGTGTCTTCTCTATTGCACTGTATCATCTGTTGTAAATAAATGTGATTTATTCAGCATAGTAGATGACTAGATATAGACTGAATTTTGTTCAAGATTCAAATTCAAGGACATTTACATATGAGTTTTGTTTGGAGTTCAATATTATCTCCATATGCAAGATCATAGCTGATGCCAATGGGAACCATAACGAGGCATTTGATGTTGAACTCTGGAGCAATATGTAGTGTATGTATCAAAGGGCCAAAAAGTTTTACAAGTATTAAAAGGTATTATTCAAGCATCAGTTCCCAGTTATTCCTGTGAAATCTAACACAGGGTAAATAGTGAGATTCTGAACTGAAACATCTTTATGAAATTCTGTATAGACAAATTTTGTATATCCTATAGAGCACATAGGTAATGCACATTTAAAATGCCTATCTTTGAGACATGTCTTTGCAAAAACCAAAGGAGGAAGTTTGCTAAATAGCCTAAATTCTCTCCAAATCTGACCTTGGGATGCAAACCAAAAATACTTGATGCAGCTGACTAGATATTACACTAGAAGTTTGATTCCATAGTCTTGCAGGATAAACACTCATTTCCTGGACCCTGAAACAGGGATTTCCTGAAGCGAAACATACATAATTTCAGAATGTGGTTTTTGGCACTTTCAGTGGTGGGCAGTTTACCTTTGAGAGGAGAGTTGGGTGAACTGTGACTCAGTCCATGGTTAGTACCCAGAGATCAGGGAATAGCTAATATAAAATGTACTGCATATATTTTATATCCTGACAAGTTCCAAAGGGGCAGCCATGTTAGTCTACTTCAACAAAACAGACAAGGAGACCTGTGGAACTTTTACAGACTAACACATTTATTTATCACATGAGCTTTTCTGGGAGATTGCCAAGCATCTGATGAAGTGGGATTTTTCTCCCACAAAAGCTCATGTGATAAATAAATTTGTTAGTCTTTAAAAGTGTCACAGGACTCTGTTTTACATATCCTGATCGTAACTTTGTATACAACAACCCAGCCATTACATAAATTGAAAAATATATTGGGGGGTACTGCCTTAGCAGAGCTTCTGATATCACTCCTGTCTTTTATCTGCGTTTGGCTCTACCTGTGGGTTCAGCTTTATTGCTTCTTCAGTCTGCACTCCTTCCTCTCCCTTTCAGCTTCACTCCTTTCATCCTCCCCCCATTCTTCAGTTTTATTCACCCTATTTCTTCCTCTTCCCCTCTTGCCTTCCTGAGCTATGCTGAAAGGGTGATTTAAGGAAAAACACTTTTACCAGACATCAGGTGGAAGGATTGTTTGTTTGTTTGTTTGTTTGTTTATTTTGGAGCTTTAATCACTGAAGTTCTTCAGCTATTTCTAAAATGATGGGGAGGAAGGAATGTTGAAGAAGAATATATTGGGTGAGGCCCACCTTTCACTTTTGTGTGTTAATTTTTTTTAAAATGCTTTATCTGAACGTAGTGCTTATTTCAGGAGCAAGAGTCCTCTGCTTAGTCACAGCTCAGGTTCACTATGATTGAGAACAGCATGAGCTTCTCCAGGCTGTCACAGCCATGGCTGTCAGATGCTACTTGCATAGGATGCCCTTCTCCATTCGGTCCTTTGTTCCTGTGATGAGACTATTTGAGGATACCAAATGTGGTGGTGATTTTTGTGATATGGATAACCACCCTATGGAAAATAGACTTAGGCTACCAAAACATGGACCACTAAAAGCCTTCAAATGGTAAGCTTGGTCAGTACCAGTGGGAGCTGGATTTGAATTGACATCATTGAGATGAAAGATTTCATATTGCATTACCAGTCCATTTCCAGTCTTCAGTCATTTTACTAGCAGAGTTATGGTTCTGGGACTTAAGGGTTTGGTTTTGGATTTTTTTTTTTTTGAACTTTGCATCTCTGAAACTTTTTACAGAATCAAAAATCTTTGGGATTTCGCTTGTTTTCAGTCTTGAGAAACCTATAAATATACACTAATTTTATCAGTCAAGGATTATAAAACATTTTACCAGTCTCTCCTTCGCTGCATTAATAAATTGATTTGTGTGGTAGGTTTGATCTTGTTCAGATCTTCTCAGCTGAGCTTCTGTATACTTCCGTTGGTCCTGAATTTGGTCCCGGAGATCGTTTAGAAGACTATTCATCCTATTATTAAAAAGGATTAATCTTTTAGTAAAAATAAATGAGCTTTAGTCAATGTTGTATGAAAGCCTTAGTCACTTGAGTAAATTGTTAAAATGACTTCAGATCTCCACAGTGTTTTCCCAACACTTAAAACTCAGTTATTTTACTACCCCCACACTTGTATTTTAAACATGTCAGGCTGGCTTAGTTCTGTTGCATGTTGTCATCTGGTGGAGAAGATCTGAGGCATGAATATATATAATAGCTCCTTTTCTCATTCCAATCAAATTTACTCCTGAAATGAGTTGATTCCTTTCCATATCTGGTAATAGCAAATGGATGTGGTCACTGTAATATCAGGCTGAGCATAACCTTTGTTGTTGGCATCAAGAAGAGCAGCAAAGTCAGGACTGACCTAGAAATGGAAACATGGAAAAACAGAATAGATGCTTGTGAGAGTACAAGGAGACCAGTTTGTTTTGGGAGCAGATGGGAGTCTGGAAGCTGACAGATGATAAAGCCCAGAAAACAGACATAGCAGAGAGGTTGTACATGCATAGGAAGGGGTTTTACATGCAAAGTGATGAAAATATAGGATCCTGGGAGTAGAGTAGGCCCAGGGATGGGAGAGAGGCTAACAAACATTACTTCGAAATCAGAGCTGAGAACTGTCTAGTTAAAGGAGGTTGCATTCTTTAAACTTCATTTTTTTTTTAGTGATGCAACATATAATTTACAATGAGCCATGCCAGTCAGAGAAACTTAGGGCCAAGTTTCAAGTATAAATTTTAAATTTCTAAGCTTTTGAGGTGACTTGATCTTAAAGAACGTTAAACAAATATAATTCCTATGCTAATTTCAGACATGAGGTTTCCTGTAAACATCGACTCTAATTTGCGTGGTATTACTAAATAAGTGTACTACCTTTGGGCAAGCATTTGGGCTTTTTTTGTGCACCAGCCAAAATATAAAGCATTGGGTACAGAGCACTAAGCATTCCTGGAAGCTCCTTTACTTTTATGAATATCATCTTGGAAAAAATTAGGGCTTGGGTGAAAGGAAAAGAGACTTTTTTTAAAAACAGTGCTACAGCTATAGTGCTATTAATTCTATGATAGAGAGAATGGTAATTATCAGTAATTGAAATTCTGGAAACAAGAACTGAGAAATAATAAATTTCTACACATGGAATCTCTCTGCAGTTCTTGCCTGGTGCTCATCAAGAGTAATCTTATCAAGAGTTGTATAGAATTAATGCATTGGGTCCATTTTTCAGTTATTGGTAAACAAGTAAAAAGCAATGGCAAGAGATTCTTCTGAAAGTTCAAGATTGATAATTTGAGCAGCTTTGAATTCATGTCTTCTGCACTCAACATGGATTTTTCTAGCATCAGAGCAAAGGATCCATTGTGTGGGAAAAGGAGTACCCCATTTATCAGGAAAAACAACAAACATTTTAACAATGGTATACACACACAAACTTTCCCCCTTTGCAGAGTAGTTTTCAAATTATTGAGCTAAGTCTCTCCCACCCATTCGAGAGGCAGCTACCAGCTGGGGCTCCTGCTTTCAGCCGCCAAGTAGCAAGGAGCTGCTGGTGCTCCCCCAACCATGTCACACCATGCCAGAGAAGAACTTCATGTAGTTTGAAAACCAATCCAGTAGCCAATGGCAAGCCAAGAATGAATCTACTTGCAGAGGGGAGGGATGAGGGACTAGCAAATCACTTCATTGAATTCTGCTGCTCACTTAAAAGCACTGTTTTCTCATAATTCTGTAGTCTTGCCTTAGTCATGGCTATTTGAAACACTGCTGCAGAATCATTTTCCTAGCTCATTGCTTCACCAAAACATACCTCTACTAGTTCTCCTTTCTAAACTACACAAACACAAACTACTACTCTTTGCTTTAAGTCCCTTCATGGCCTCTCTCTGCTGTACCCAGCATCTTTCACACATTACTGAGACACCCACTCCTGCCTCTGCTATGCCAGTCTTCATCACCCATTGTGAAGTTTTCAGAAAGCACCTTCACATTTCCTTCCTTGTTACCCCACCTGCAAAAAAGGTCTCTGTAAACAACCACCAAGTTACCTCACTTGTCTCCTTCAAAGCCATTTTTAAAGCACTGCATGATGCCTACAAAAAAATGCACATCAGTTCTTGGGCAGTTGATATGTTCCAACCATTTCTGCTCATCCTTACCAGTTGTGTCTCACTATTTATTTGTGCTCCCATATTGTTATATTCACTTGTTATCTTGTCTGTACTTATATTGTTAGTGCTTTGAATGAGGGAGTGTATTTTCATTGTGTTGTATAATATGTAACATGTGATTGGGGCCCCTAGGTGTACATCATTTGGAAAGCATGTTTATGAAATACAGTTCCTGGAAATGTTGCTCCTGAGAAAATACACTGAGTGTATTAATATTATAAAGACAATCTAGTACAATGGTCAAATGAGTCATTTAGCGAGTGTCAGGAGGGGGTGATATAGTGGATATTACTGTTAAGTGAGAGACCTGACTGGAATGCTACAACTCACTTGATACATCCTATTTAGGAAGATACAGAGGGCAGAAGGGGATGGGGAAGAATTACGTGCATCAGAACACTGGTTTCCAAACTGTAACCTGGAAGGGACAGAAGTGGTTTGCAGGGGTTTTCAAACTGGCTTGCGGCTCCCCTTTTGCTGGTTGTAGAAGGAAGTGAACCCAGGCAAAATGTGCTCCTAAAAGATGGGTGCAGGCTCCTTGCTGCAGACAAGGGGACAAAAGATGAGCACTCTCTGCCCTCCTAGCAAGGACTACAGCAAAGCACTCCACCTAGGCGCATAGGTACTAGGACTCCTTCTGAAACCAGAGAGAGGGAAATCAGCACTCCCCTCCCAGCTCCAGCAGAGAGCAAAGAGCTCTGCTTGGGTTCTTAGGTGCTGGGATCTCTGCTGGAGCCAGAGGACAAGGAACACTGATCTTCTGTTCCCCTGGCTGCAGAAGAAAGCCACTGCCTAAGGACCCAAGTGGTCTGCATGGAGTTAGAGGGTGCCTGTGGTTTTCTGAACTCTTTGGCTATGCCTACATTAGCAAATTAGTCAAGATTAAGGAGGCTTAATCCAAACTAATTTGGTCCCTGTCTACACGAGGCTTTGCCTAGTTCAAACTAAAAAATCTTTTAGTTTGAACGATGGAAAGCTCAGTCCGAACTAATAAGTACCAATGTTAGTTCGTGCCTACTTGCTTAGTTTGAACTTTAGTCCAAACTAAGCAGATGCAAGACACAAACTAAGGCTTAATTCAAATTTAAAAAGTTTGAACTAAGCCATTAGTTCCAACTAGCCACGCGTTCTAGTTCGAACTAAAATGTTAGTTCGAACTAGAACGCATGGCTAGTTCGAACTAAAAAGCCATGGTTAGATCAAACTAGCCTGAGGTTAGTTTAGACTAATCTCGGACTTCTTTAGTTTAGACTTGCAAGTCCAAAGTAAAATTGCTAATGTAGATGTAGCCAAAGAATCCATCTTGTATTCACAATTCAGTTACGTCAGGTACTGGTAAAAGATACCTGCTCCAAAGAGCAAAGTATTCTGATTTAATATGATATTACAGGGAATCAAACATTCAAGCTTTCCACTTTTAAATGAAATACTTTTTATTTTTAGTTTTTGAGTTGTGAGACAAAGTGTGTGTGTGTGTGTGTGTGTGTGTGTGTGTGTATATATATATATATATATATATATATATATATATATATATATATATAAAATCTCATCACATTGTAAAAGTATCTCATCAGTCTTGTCAAGCCGCCTAATCTTGGGCACATATCTTGTTCAGTAACATGTTTCATTTTAATCTATTTTTGGGGAAACAAACTGTTGCATCAACAAAGAATGTAGGCCAAACTTACAGGATGGGAGAACTCTATCCTGTGAAGCAATGCCTGTGAAAAAGACTTGGGGATTATTTGGATAATCAATTAAACAAGAAATCGCAATATGATGTTATGCCCATGGAAGGCTAATGGAGCCCCTGTGAACAGGAGCATCTTGTTTAGGAGTGAAGAGGTTATTCTGCCTCTGTATTTGGCCATTCACGTGAGACTGCTGCTGGTGTCTGTAATTCAAGATGTTTGTTGATAAATTAGAGAGCTTTCAAAGAAGAACCATGAGAATGATTATAAAGGATTAGACAACAGCTTTATAGCTCAAGGAGCTCAATTTATTTAGCTTAATGTTTGTAGATGATGCAAAACTATCCAAGACAGTTAAGTTCAAAGCAGACTGCAATGAGTTACACAGAGAGCTCACAAAACTGGGAGACTATGCAATGAAATGACAGATGAAATTCAATGTTGATAAATGCAAAGTAAAGCACATTGGAAAACATAATCCCCAAAACACAGATAAAATGATGACATCCAAATTGGCTATTACCACTTAAGAAAGAGACCATGAAGTTGTTGTGAATAGCTCTCTGAAAACATCTACTCAATGTGCAGCAGCAGTCAAAAAGCTAACAGAATGTTGGGAACTATTAGGAAAGGGATAGATAATAAGACAATATATGAATTCACTGCTTGAATACTGTATGTAGAGCTGATCACACCATCTCAAAAAAAGATATATTGGCATTGAAAAAGGCACAGAAAAGGGCAACAACAATTATTAGGGGTGTAAAACAGCTTCCATATAAAGAGAGGTTATAAAACTGGGAATATTCATCTTGGAAAAGAGATGACAAAAAGGGGGTAAATGATGGAAGCTTATAAAATCATGACTGAGGTGGAAAAAGTAAATAAAATCTTATGCACTTCTCACAACACAAGAACTAGTGGTCACCAAATGAAATTAATAGGTAGCAGGTTTAAAACGAACAAAAGGAAATGTTTCTTCATACAACCCACAATTGACCCATGGAACTCTTTGCCAGAGACTGCTGTGCTAGTTAAGACTATAAGAGTGTTCAAAAAAGAACTAAAGTTCATGGAGGATAGGTCCATCGCTGACTATTAGCTAAGATGGACAGGGATGCAAAACCTATCCTCTGAAGTGTTCCTGGACTCTGTTGATTAGAATAAGGGAGTGGGCAACAAAGGATGGATCACTGAAGTATTGTCTGTCCTGTTCATTCCTTCTGAAGCACCTGGCATTGGTCACTGTTGGAAGACAGGATACTGTGCTAGGTGGAGCATTAGTGTGATCCAGTATGACCGATCTTATGTTCTTAACAAAAAGTAAGATGACTTGAGCGCAGTTTGTAAATACCAGTATGGAAACAGTGTTTGATAATGGACCAAGGTGTTACAAGATCCAATGACGGGAAGTTGAAGCTAGACAAATTCAGACTGGATAAGGCATACATTGTTAATAGTGAAGATATCTAACTATTGGAACAATTCACCTAGGATTGCAGTGGATTTTCGATCATGGACAATTTTTAAGTCAAACCCGGATGTTCTTTAAAAGATATGTTCTGCTTCCAAAGAAATTATTTTGGGGAAGTTCTAGGGCCTGTGTTATACAGGAAGTCAGACTAGATGATCACAATATCCACTCCTGGCCTTGAAGTCCATGAATTTCAGCATTCCATTTTCCTTATTTTCTGGAGTCTCCCTGTTCTTCTCGCTCTCTTTTTCTTGGTATTATTCTTTAGAGTAGTTGTTTAAAGCCAGAATGGATCATCATGAGATTATCTTAACTGATCTCCTGTACACCACAGGCCACCGGAACCACCCAGCACCACACACGAAAGCCAATAACAGAAATGAGACCAAGGTAAATGAGACTCATGGGATACTAGATTATTATGTGCGACAGGCAAGGAACAGGAAAGACTGAAGTGCATCATGCTTGAAGCTCCTGCAATGGAAAATCAATGATTAAATGAGAGCTAGACACCCAGATAATGCTGCTAAATTACCAACACCTACATGCTGCAGAGAAAGACAGAAAATCTCCACAGTATTGTTAGTTTGACCATGAGCAAAATTCCTTGCTGACCGCTACCATGGCAATGTGTTAGACCCTGAGCATCTGAGCAGCCAAGTTCTCCTCCTGATGGAGAGAATGCTCCATGCCACCTCAGATGCCTGATCCTTCTCACTTAGAATCAGTCTCCTTCCCAGTCTCATTGCTGCCTGGGAAGGGAGGAAACTGTACCAGTGATGAAATCTTGGCCCTTTTGAAATCAGCAGTATTTTTACCATTCACTTCACTGGAACCATGATTTCACTGAAAGTCTATATCTAATGTAGCATACAGTTCCAGGTGCCCTGGCATAGCTACACTGCCTGCCTGACCTAAAGCTCCATTTATTCCTCACCCTTCCTGCCGACCTGCAAAAGTGGATGAAGCAGCAGCTCTTTGGAGCCTTGCTCCTTTCCTGTGCTGCATCCCATGACATAGGTAGCCAGGGTAGGAGTAAGAGGGGGTACCTTGATTCTCCTTATGCCCCTGTGCTGAAGGTCAGCCCTAATGTTATGGTAAATTGCACAAATATTTCCAGTGCCTTTCTTTTAAGTATTGTCAGCTTCTTTGGCTTTTCAACTTCTGGGGTGGCATGTAGTGTCTCTTCATTCTAAGGCTTAGTTTTGAAAACAATATTCTTCAATGCTATATTTTTAAATTACAACTGCATTGTATATGTCTTTCCTCAGCATTTTAGAATGCATATAAATTAATGGGCCTGATTTTCTGTTTCATGCCAACTCCATCATCAGATTAAAGCATTCAGAGTGCATTAATATAATTAAAAACATTCCATCACCTACTTGAAATCCAGAAGTTGCAATTCATGGTGTTGATCCCCTTGGATTGTCTTTAAATGTGAGCTTTGGTCAGAGTTGGAAGTCTCTATCTTGTCTAACAGCTGCATTACCTAATGAGAATTCAACAGGGAATATTTTCATGCTCCAAAGTATCAGCACTTACATTAACTACACATTATTGCTAAAGTAGCTAGGAAGCCAGCCGGAATTTAAGGTAGCTATGCACTTGAAAGTGCTTTTTCGAGAATTAATTTCACTGGATACTAAAGATTTGCAGTCAAATGTCCACTTGTATACTTTGTTCTCTTCGGACTCAATTCTGCAAAATACTGATCACCATTTAACTCCTAACGCTATCAGTGGGGAGTGAGCCCTTTATAGGGTAAAATTCTCATACAAGCCTACCTATTGTGGCTCCCAATTCTATTTCCAACCCAAGACAATTCACCTGTAGCATTCTTTTGTGACATTCCAAATCCTTGGTTCTAAATGATGGTGGTATTAGAGAATTTAGGGTTCAATATATGATATCTGCAGATACCAAATTTGAGAAAATTTGGAGTCCCAAGAGCTTCTTCATATTCAGTATACTTGGCAGATGAACTTCATCAGGCCCTGATGTTAAGAGTTTTTTTTAAAGTCCATGTTAGACCTTAAGCATGAGCTAAAAAACCCCATCTACTAGGACATAATAAATCATTAGACAATTTGAAAATAGTACATGACACATAAATTAATGTAATCCCAAATTATAGAGGGCCCAATGCTGCCATCATTACTTACTGTTAGTACCTCAGTGCATAGGAGTAGTCTCATTTTAATCCATGGGACTATTTAAGGTGAGAAAAAGTGGGGCAAATCAGACTCAGAGTAACTACATTATTTTCTGATCAATCAAATTAACTCGCATTCAGTTTCTGCTCTTCTGCATTCTGTTTAGGGTCATTCCGTAAGAAGAAATGGTTTTTCTTCAGCTGAGATGGTTGTTCCATTTCAGCATAACATCTCCACGTGAAGTAGTTGGCTTGGTTTTTACATATATTTGTATACTGTTTCATGTGATTTCAGCACACACCAGTTCTGCTTTCCATTTAGGAGGTAGGCAGGATGTTTTTACATAAATTGAAAGGGACAGATGTCCAAACAGTGTTTTGCTATACAGTTCCAGGTAAAATATTTTCATCTAAACTCTGCCATGAGTAATTTTGCCTTGAAGCAGATGGCACTGATGTGTTGCACTGTATTAAAGGCTGGAAGCTTGTCTTACATAGAAGCCCATGTGCTCAGAATGCAATGAAGTGACTATTTTAAATAAAGAAATTTAAGACAAATGCACAGTAAATTTAATCTATATAGCAAATATGGTGGGTACTTACTGGGATGGAAGGGAGTGGCCAGCAGTTATTACATGGTAAAAGCTAAATTATTCTTGTGTAAAGACAGTGTATGTGCCCAATCCTACAAAATGCTGAGCAGTCTGAATTTGTACTGAAGGCAGAGGGATCTGAGAGTGCTAGATTCTTATAGAGAGACCAAGTGATAGCACATTTTCTCCTGCTGGCTGTGAAAACATCAGTACATCTATGCTACATACATATATACCCTGCAGAAAAGAAAATACTTTAGCAGAAAAAGTGACTGACGAAAGTGAAAGTTTTACCCTATGAATGCCAAAATGAAGAGCATTTTGAAATGGTTCCAAAATTCACATAGATAATTAGTGATTCATTAAGCAGCTAGATCTGTCCCAGATACTTTCTGAAGCTGAAACTAAAGAATAAAATCCTGACGGCTTGTGATAGTTTCAAAGTTCAAAATCTTTGGATCTGAAATTTCAAGACTCATTTTAAAACAAGAAAGGACTCAAAGATCTGAGGTTGGTGTAATGACACATTATTAGCAAATTGTAATGGGATTTTTTAGTATTTCAGGATCCCCACACCCCAGGATTGCATTGTCTAGTTTGCTTTTCACTTTGAATGTATACACTCCTATCAGTGTTATTCTGTAATGTCACTGCCAGTATTGCATCCTCCATCAACATTGGTCAGCAGTTGAGAAGCGAGAAAGAGATCATTTATATACATATCATGCAGGCAAACCATCTTTTTCATTATGTGTTCATCTGCTCACCTTCATCTCTAAATTATTGGCATAACTTTCTGACATAGAGCGGATACCACCAATTTCTTTCTCCAGCTTCTGGATCTCGTGCCTAATGATATTTATGTCTCCAGATAACTTTGCAATGCTCGCATCACATCTAATATAAAAAATAAAAATAAAAAGAGGTCAAGTATGAAACATGAAGAGTATGAGTAGAAGAATGAATAGTCATGTTATTTTTGCATTTGAAAATAACTGCTAGCCTCAAGATGCCACCATTCAATTGCTCCCAGTCCACTGGTAGTATCCTGACAGGGGACAGCATAGGCTGGACTAGACACAGACAGATACAATAATCCCAGTATCAACCCTGACTCCAGTACTGGTTGGCTAGTGAAATAATTGCTTTCTGTAAAAATTGAAGTCAATGGCAGTTGAAGGCAGTCAGCATTTAGCATGAGCTGGCCCTTAATTTGCAACTGGTAAGTATAAGTTTGTTATGCTGAACATGCCTTGTAAAGAGCAGAGCTACTATTCACTCAGCAGAAACTGAGTCTTCCTTGTTTTGTACAATGAGATAATCCAACAAATAAAAATTTAAATGAGTTCTAAAATGTATGCATATGGGCTAATCTGGAGTCCAGGTGCTGCTGTGTTTATATTAGAAACAGATGCCAGGGAGCAGAGTTGATACATTGCTGCCACTGATGTTCTCACTTGTAACTCTACTGCACTTTGTTAGTGGCCGAAGGTAAGGAAGAGTAATTTTAGTGCTGTTACTAACACAAGTATATGGGTTTATAAGCAGATTGTAACCATCTAGTTTTACTCTCTTGACTGCATCCATCAAAATCTCTCTGTTGTCTTGGAAAGGGCAGTTTATTTGACGATGACATCTGCTGAATAATGGAAAGACTAAATAATAGTTAACCAACTGACTGAACTTCTAATGCATTTTAAACTGCAGATTCTCTCATCCATTATTTACTACAAGACAGGCATTTTGTTAAGATGTTCATGGGGCATTGCATCTACCACCCCAGGGAGCCTCTTCCACCATGAGAGGATTGTCCTGTGGATCTGCTCTGCAGCCTGGTGAGAGTCACCCCAGACACTGCTCCACAATATGCTATGGAAGCAGAATCTACCTGCACAACCTCTTCTCTGTTGATGCACTCCATGCAGAACACCCAGGCTGACATCACTGCCTTAGAGTACAGCCGCAGCCTCTATTTAGGCTGCTGCAGCTGGCCCAGTAAGAGGATTTTTTTTTTTATTCAAATACTAAGAATAAAGTTGTTGAACTAGACCTTTTAAGGACACTAAATATTATGCAATGTAATATTAATAATGTAATAAAAGTTGAATAAATAAAACAAGTAAACTTTAAATGCTTGAATAAACTATCTGCCTAATGACTAGACAGAGTAAAACAGGAGGAGTGTCAATGTCATTGACAGATAAGAGTCTGAAAAGAGATTTTGGTGGATGCCACTGAGAGAGTTTAAATAAAAGACGACAATAAAGCTAGTTTCATGTGTTGTGAATCTTGTCAGACCTCCTCCAGAGCATTTAGATAAAGTAGAACAGGAAATGTCATTGTAGATAACAGAGATGTTGTAAGAAGACCAGAACTTTGATCAAAGGAAATTATTGATTTGGAGAACAACTACATCATACCCAAGAAGGTGAACATACGTTTAGCGAATCAGCACAATTGCTTTCTTAAGCAGCTTGTTGAATAACTTACTTGGTCAGCAGTTTTCTAGACCCCTACCCTGGGAAAGAAGCCAAGAATAACATGAGGTAGGAAGCTTCTAAAATCTAGAGACTATGGACTTATTTGTTGCAAATTGCATGTGAGGGCAAGAACCAGTGGGACATACTCTGGGCAGGGTGAGTCAAATTTATTTCTGGAAGAAGCAGGTATAACTCTGTGGAAGTTGAGTGAATTATATCTACTTATAAATTTACCCAATAACTTTTTAAATGTTGATTTTTGCTGACATGCAGAATGCTAAATCAATTTTTCTTCTGTTCTCTGATGTACAGGACAGAGTTCGAAGAGTCAGAGAGAGTCTGGATACAACTGAAATTAAACCTGGTGAAATATAGGAGGACATGCAAATTTCCACTTGTGTAAGTATTTATATTACAGGAGAGTCTATGAAAGTTAGGCACCTAACAACCATTTGACTTTCTTTGGCTCCTTGTGAAAATCCCAGTTCTAAGTAATAAATAGGAGGCTTTTGAAAAACATAAAAGAAGTGAGAAAGATGAGGATTAAGGGCTACACATGAATAAGAAGAAAGTTTTTAAATTATAATGAAACAACCTGAATATCAGATGCAGAGAATGCTTAATACAGAATATTATAGGTACATTCAAAAGGCTAGAGATCAACGGCTAGATTTTTTACAACTGGGTAAAGATAACTACGACTGCATAACTATTGGCCTGATGGTAAGAGTTTTGAACTGGGGCGTGTGTTTTATTTCTGGCTGGTTGACTCTACTGGATAGCTTTGGGCAAGACATTTCACCATGCTGTGCTTTAGTCTTCCCATCCATAAAAAGGGGCTAATGAAACCTCCTTTGTAAAAAGTTTTGAAATCTACTGAGGAAAAGTGCTCTATGCAGGCTAGATAGCATTATCAGCATGATTGTGTATACAAATAACCAGTTAGGTCTCTAGGTTGTTGTTTAGAGATGCAGTTATCCTGGTTGCACACACAATCACATAATAATTATATATGGACAGTATGTGTGTGAATTTTTGCATTCATACACATGAAGATGGAGCCCTGAAGGCACACTATAGAAAAGAAAACTGGATCATTGAAAAACTTGTATACTACTGGAGCAAGAAGACAGAGAAATGAGAAACTGAGAAACAGATTCATCTAATTCGTGATTTATAAAAGAGGAAGGCAAGAGCTACAGTACCTAAGGTGAGGTTCCTCTTTCTTGATCAGACAGCAGAGGGCTAGACAGAGTGAAGAATGCAATGAAAGAGACTATGGAAAGAAATAGATGCTATAGATTTAAATAAATTTGCATAAGAATAAGTAACCCTCAGCTGATATTTAAGCATTTCATTATTGACATGAATATAGCCTTGAATTTTCCTACTGCATCCTGAACAGTGACAGATTTAGACACAAGCCAAGTAAGCCATGGCTTAGGGTCTCTCATTATGAGGAGCCTCTAACTATGTCAGAGATAACCAAGATGATTTATCATAACTGAAATGGATTTGGCTTAAATAATGGTTTATCTTTTATTTTTCATCCTCCTTTCTATCATAATGTAATATACTTTTTTTCCTCTGTATTTTTTATGGTGTGGGGCCTCTGAATCTTGACATAGCTTAGGGCCTCAGCATGTCTTAATCCAGGCCTGATCCTGAAGGCCCTCAGTTTTACAAATACAGGGAGTGCAATGGAAAGAACAATTTCTTTTATACCGTTGTGTCTAGCCAATGATTTAAAAAAATCCTGAAGTATGTTGTGATTTTTTGTCATTCTATAAACTTCATGGGTGGCACACTGTGATGCTTGTAACAATCTGACAAGGTTCTGAACTTTTCTGATTTCCATTGCCATTATATACAAAGAATTATGCAAGGGGAAAAAAAAGAATAGGCAGAATATAACCTTCAGAGATCAGTGCAAAGTCTATCTCCTTATTCAGTTGCTGGTGAGGTTGGAAGAGTATATTTACATTTATGAGGTTCTCTCTTTTTGTTAACATTTGTCAAATAGTTTTGTAGCATTGTGCCAAGCGCCCAAAGATAATTGTGCTTGGGCTCCTCTTAAAAAAATTTAAAAAAGATTAAATATACAATTTTCTGAACAGAAACACAGACTAGGAACACAGCAATTAATTGAACTGTTAGAGGTGTTTTTCCTTGTTATGGGGAAACACCTATAGATCCTTGAAGAATTATTTGATGACCAGTCCATTTGCTCATAGTGGGACACTTCTACAAGCATGCTGAGGGAAAAATTCAGATCTTGTATTTTCTCTTTCTCTCTGAGGTAGGCAAAAAGTATTAAAGGAGGTGATCCATTTGGGGAAGAGGTGGAGTGCAGAGAAAGGAGGACATGATCTGAATGACAAAATCCAATGTATTCTAGAATGCTTATTATAACACACTGTAGAAGAATACCTTGTTGTAGACCCAGAGGGGTAGCCATATTAGTCAGTATATAGCAAAAACAATAAAAGTCCTGTGACACCTTAAAGACTAACTAATTTCTTCCGCATGCACCTGACGAAGTGGGTTGCAGCCCATGAAAGCTCATGTCCGAGGAAATTTGTTGAACTTTAAGGAGTCACAGGACTTTCATTGTTTTTATTGTAGACCATCAAAGAGGGCCAGAGTTCATTAATGTCCATTTCAGCCCAAATACTTTTGTTCCAAGGTAAACTAAGATATAAATTCAGCAAGAGTCTATCATTATGCGTAGGTGATTAATTTAAAAAATAGTAAATTAGTCACATAACAATGCATATTTATCTCTAACCACTTTGGCTTTCGGAATTCCCCAGTTTGAACACTGACTAACAAAGAGATACTAAAAATAGCATTTTTTTTTCACAGTACAGAGCAAAGAAATGACAAATAAATATTCATGGCTACAGTTGTACTCCTTTTTTTCAGTACAGGCTCACTTCCCTTTTTCAGTGATTCCCAACATTGCAGGTAAATAGCCAATTAAGGATCAGCATTTTCAGAGGGGAATTCTAGTAATAAGCAAAATGAAAGTGCTTATAATGCAGAAATTATATCATTGTACTGTACCTTAACCTAACAGCAATTATTCAGACAAAACGCCATTAAAAATTGACTGTTTAAGTGCAGCTAGTAAAGCCAGCCGTGGTGCTGTAACATCAGCAAGTTTTGCTGAGGTTAGGAGACCTGCCTTTCTTTCTCTTTAAAAATAAATGAGATTCTTGGACTCAGTTTCTAAAACAGTGCTGATAATGATTTAGGCCCTAAGCATGTTCTGGTCATTGTGTCTGAACAGCAGTGATTCATTTTCAGGTGTTATTTTCTGCAGTTCTTTTCATTCCTATGCAGAGAAGCCATCCCAAGGCTAGTGTCAGAATCTTCTTGTTGCTACATCACAATATTTCCAAGGGAGTAACTACTGCAGCCTTTCAGAATAGATTAGGACACCAATACATATATACTGCAGTAGAAAGAAGAGGGGGCAGACTGAAAAGAAGAAAAAATTTACATACAAATATCTTGGGCGGGATGAATTGTACTCTCCCACATGTAAAGCTTTGGAAGAACAAGATGTAAGTGGAAATTCGGTAATGTCAAAACCCACAGAGATTTCAAGGCATCATTCCATCAAGGGGACAGGTTTACAGTGCCTGCTCTGAGGGTGATCAAACACCTTTGTGGGCATAAGACTGTGGAATACTAATATGTTAATAAATAAATTTGTTAGGCTATGTCTACACTTAAGAAGTTAGTTCAAATTAATTTGGTTCAAATGAATTAATCTGAACTAATAATGGTTAATTTGAACTACGTTAATTCAAACCAACATGTCCGCACTAGAAACCCAAATTGAACTAGCATGTCCATGGACAGGACTTGCTAGTTCAAACTAGGAGGGGTGCACCATGAGAAGTGTGGTAACATGCACCTGAGAAGGGCCATGGCCCCACCCAATACATAGAGACAAGAAGGAACCCAAGGACGAAGAAGGTCAAACCATGTTAGTTCAAACTAATGGTTAGTTTGAATTAACATGGCTCCATTGGGTTAATTCGAACTAATAAATTTGAATTACCTGTTACTTCAGAGTTAATGGAGGCTTTATAACTTTGAAGCATTCATTACTTTGAACTAAGGAATTCCTTAGTATGAAGTAATGAAAGCCAGTGTAGACATGCATTAATTTAGTCTGAGTTAATCCTCATTAATTCAAACTAAATTGTAAGTGTAGACATACCCTTAGTCTTTAAAAGTGCCACAAGACTCCTCATGCAAATTGTCTCACATTCAGGAGTAGCCTAATGGTAAGTTCCAAAAGGGTAGCCGTGGCAGCCTAGTTTAGCAAAACAAACAAGGAGTCTTGGGGCACTTTTAAAGACTAACAAATGTATTTATTGCATGAGCTTTAAGGGAAACCTACTCCCTTCTTCCTATACTGTATTTTTTTCCCATTTTCAAACATCTGATGAAGTGGGATCTCTCCCACAAAGCTCATGCAATAAATAAATGTGTTAGCTTTTAGTCTAAAGTTAGCAGCCCTTGTACCATTAGGGTGCAAAAGGGAAAATGCGCACTGGCTGATCACAAGGCAAGGTCATATTATTTAGGCACTACTGAAAACTCTCAGCAGTTACTCTTTGAGTGTGCTCACAAGTGATTTTTTCAATCACTGTTGGTGAAAGAAGACAAGCTTTGGAGCTACTCAGTTATTATTCAGGTCAGGGAAAAGTACTGAGAGCATCATAGCTAAAATAAGGTAGGACAAAGAGGTTAGCATAATAGTTAGTATCTAGCAAAGTTATGATTTTAAACTCCCATACTTGTCTTTTGAAGGTTTTGTGCAGATTTCCTTTGAGAACAAGGTGTGAATTGCACTGACAAGCTAAATTGTGACTTGGGCACTGGTGGTACACTTCAGTGGGCACTATTCACACACCAAGTCTCAACTTCACCTATTTCGAGTTGGGTGAAAAAAGTGTGCCAACACTTTTTTACAATAGGGGTAGCATATTGCTTTTTCAGCCTTGTTTAACTTGTATGGCTGACTGTATTTCTCTCTAAATTAAAAAAAAACACCCAACAAATTTCATCTTTAGGTTGAGTACAGCTATGGAAAATGTCAGCCCAAAGTAAAATTTTAGGACAGCTCTGAGCAAGTGAAAAATGGGGTTTTGCAATCCTTAGTATCTACTTATGAAGTGACTGATATAATGATGCTAGAATCTCAGCTGCTGTTAACTGATATAGCTCCATGAACTATAACAGAGATCTGCTGATTTACATTAGTAAAGAATCTGGTCCAATATACATAATTTCAACATAGGTTTCTAGCACTTCTATGATGTAGCCAACTAAATTTGGTATCCTCAGAGGCAAATGCTCCACTCCAAAGGTAGGGGGCCCCAAATTCAGTCAAACTATGGCTGTTCTATTCTTGGTGAAGGAACAAGGAAAGAGTGCTGGAGAAGAGGGCAGAGAGGGTTACAGCTAAAAGGGGTACAGAACTCTTTCAGCTCACTGGGGGCACTTTTGCTGTCAAACTAGTTGGATGGCTAGTGAATTCATCACTATGCAAGTAATCTTTTCACCATTCTCCTTCTGAAGGGGATATGGTTCTTCCATGGGGGTTGCTG
Source organism: Podocnemis expansa (assembly GCA_007922195.1). Classification (NCBI taxonomy): domain Eukaryota; kingdom Metazoa; phylum Chordata; order Testudines; family Podocnemididae; genus Podocnemis; species Podocnemis expansa. Next base: position 5,282,962 of record ML682066.1, read on the forward strand.
TAGTCCTAAATGTACAATAGGTTAATAGAATTTAAGGCCAGAAAGGGATCATTCGGTTCCTAGTCTCAACTCCTGTATACCACAGGTACTGTCTGCAAATCATGCAACACATTTGTACTGGATTCTCAAGACGCACCCCCACCTTCTTATGACAGTAAAAAAAAACCATGCAAAATTAGGGACCCACCCTGTAATATGCCACATAATTCCGGGACAGCCCCACAGGCCATTGAATTTCACCCAGTTATTCCTGTATTGAGCCCAGTAATTTATTTTTGATTAAAGTGTGACTTCTGGCAAGCCATCCAGTCTGGCTACTGAAACAAGACAACTTCTTTTGGTAGTTTGTTCCAGTAGTTAATCACTCTCCTTGATAATATTTTTGTCTAGTGCTGGCTTCTGATATGGGGTCTTGTTAGGCCTTCTTCCGCTAGAATAAAGACTGCTTTTGAAGCAGTATTTTCTCCTCATGAAGGTACTTATACACAGTCTCACCAACGTCAAATACACAGATAAAATCACTTCCCAACTTTTACTCACTACTTTCCTGTTCAAGCATCCAAGAATCACATTAGTTCTTCTTGCTACAACATTGTACTATGTGCTTGTGTTTAAGTGCATTGTGACCCTTAATTCTTTTCACAGTCACTGCTTTCCAGGATATATTCTCTTATCCTATAGGCATGGATTCCTTGCCCAAGATGGATAACTTTGCATTTGGCTGCATTTTGAATTTTGTTTGAATAATGCTACGTTACCAAGTGATCCAAATTGCACTGTCCTTATCATTATTTACTGTTCTGCCAATGTGTGTGTCTACTGCCAATTTTATCAGCAGCGATTTTATATTTACCTCCAGAGCATGATAAAAATGTTGTATAGCAACAGAACTAGTATCATTTTTTTCTGCAGAACCCTGCTAGAAACACCAACATTCAGTCTTAAACACCCTACTTTTTGAGATCTGTCCATTTGTGAGTTCTTAATTCAACCAATGTGTGCTGTATGCAGTAGTTATTGTATAGTGTAGTGTGTATTTTTTATCAGAATGTTGTGCAGTGCTAAGCCAAACACCTCAAACAAAATTAAATATATCTACACAGCTGATTTTATCAATACAATTCGTAATCTCATAGATGGGTGTGCACAGAGAGTGGCAAGCAGGGACACTGCCTTCCCCCCAAATCACAGGGGGGACACAGAGCTCCTTTGACTCATGTTGCCCTGGAGGAGGGTGGGACACAGCTCCTCCAGTCCCCCTGCCTCAGAACAGGCCCTTCCAAAAGCACTGGAATTTAAATTCCTGCGAATGCTCCTGCTTATAGAAGAATTAAGTCAGGTTTGTTTGACAAGAACTGTCTGTCACAAAACCATTCTAACTGGCATTAATTATAGTCCAATTTTTTAATTCTTTATCAATTGAATACCATGTCAGCTTTTCACTTCTTCTGATGAGCACTCATGTCAGGCTAAGAAGCCTGGAACATTGTGTTTGCCCTTTTTGAATATCAGTACAATACTGACATCCTTCTGTCTCTGGAATTTCCCCAGGATTCTCAGATTTTGTAAACATTAACACCAATGGGCCTGAAAGCTTGCCAGCCAACTATTTATTGGGTGCAAGTTATTTGGGCCAACATTTGCCACAGCACAGCCTGTGGGGAAGAATTCTGTCTCTCCCAAGAACAATACTAACTAATCTACATAGTCTAAAATATTGAATGCGTGAAATACTGAATGCACTAATCTACATATTCCAAAATATTGAATGACTACAGCAATCCCTTTGTCCACCTCTAAAACATGACCATCTCTGGGGTGGAACACTGCTATACTTAACTGTTGTATGATAGTGCTTCTGTTCTCAGTTTTAAGAGAGCCAGCAAAGAAATATATGTCATATATAATTAGAACAACAGGGAATTTAGGCAGGGGGATACAATTATGCAAATAGAAATGTAGCCAGCATATCACGGATAACATCTCTAAAATGCTCCAAATTCTAGTGGAGAAACTGAGGCTGAAAGATGTGGTTATTATTCATTAGTATTATATATTTTGCTAACACATTGAACCTGATTCTCATTAAATCACACTGCTCTGACAGTGTAAAAAGGAGTAAATATTTTTTATACCCACTCTAATGCCCCTTTACCCAACTAAAGGAGTCTAAATGAGAATCAGGGCTATTATGTTTTACTTACCTGGCCACTCTTCCACGCAGATCTCCAAATCCATGTAGATATTTATGGTCTAGACTTTGAACAGCAAAAGTAGTTCCTGTTGTCACATTATCTCTTGTTCTTATTTGCTTCTCCAAAACCTACAAATTCATAGTCACATTCTGTTAGCTTGTTTAGTTTATCACTTCATCATTCGTTATTATTTCAAAGTTTAGCAAAAACATCATTTAAAGCAGGACTTCTCAAACTTTTCATTTGCATTTCTGCAGTACAGCTTTACTCCTTTATAGTGTCTATTTAAATTACGCAAATAAATACTACATTACAAGCACACTAAAATTGTGAAGATAAGCAATCCAAAGTTAGGAAATCCTGAATGAAGGCTGTATTAGTAAATTTCTTTTGTTCCATTTATGAATATGCATTATAGTTTAGTCTTTAATTACATGACTACATCTAATTTTTTTACACAGAACCTGTGCCTCATTCAACTGTGTGGAATGAACTCTTATTATAATTTTTCAGTATGTTGCACCACATCCTATTTATTATGTTGCATTCAGACCCTTACTCCAAAGACAAAATTATTGATATCCTCAGGTGCTTTTCAAATACACTTATCACTATTACATCTGAGTGCTTCACACATGTTAAATTCTTTTAAGAAAACTCCAGTGAGGTGAGGGTGTGGTATTATTCCCATTTTACAGATGGATAAGTAAGGCACAGAGAGATTAAGGTAAAAATACCTACTTCTTTTGTGTGCTCAAAATTTTGGAAGCTAAGTTATGGGATATGGACTTGAGGCTGAAGAGAATGGGAGCTGGAAACATGTTTGTCCTTCATCTGAAAACAAATGATATTGTTAGATTCTTACTGGGATGCATCAGAGATGCCAAGTTGAGGAAGACACTTAAAGAAATGGGGCTTAGGTGATCTTTAGTAGAATTCTATCTGTCCCTAGAGCATAGTGAAGATGAGAAAAGATTATAATGATCAACAGATGGCTCAGGCAGTGATGCTATAAGGAGGGTTTGGGGATGTTCAATCACTGGGAGATATTTACAGACGGAGGACTGTTCGCATGGGACAGACTCCACCTGAGTAGGGAGGAAAATAGACTTCTCTGGTGGAGGCTGGCACAACTGATTGAAACAGCTTTAAACTAGCAATTTGGGAGAGACAATTGGGAGATGCTTATGTAATCTCCTGACCTGATTCCAATCCTGAGTTGGATGAAAATCAGGTAAAAGAGCATACAGCAATGGAGGAAAGAACTGTAGGAGAAAGTGCCAGAGAGTAAGTTAGGTAGATAATGCCGGCAGAAAAATGACTGCCTCTAATTTGGCAAGGGTCTGTTCAGCAGTGGAAGGAGCTTGGGTAACAAAATAGAAGAAGTAGAGCTACTGGTGCTGATAGTGAAGTCAGATATTATAAGGATAAAGGAAATATCGTGGAATACTTGTCATGACTGGAATACAGATGCTGTTCATGACAAACAGAAATAAAGAAAAATGTGGTGGAGTAGTATTGTATATGAATGATGAGATGGACTCTAAAGATGTTAGAAGTGATGGAATAGATACAATGGAATTTGTTTGGGTCAAAATCACTTTGCAGAAGAAAGGTAACAAAGGCTTCACTGGGATAGTACTTTGAGTGTGTTACAGACCACCAGGATCTAATCTGAATGTGGATTAAAACCTCTTTAATGTTTTAATGAAATAAAAAGTATTGGGAATTGTATCTCATAAATGTGATTGTGAGAGACTTTAATTTCCCAGTATTTGAATGATAAATACAACTAATAATCATAAGATTAAGGCATAGTTATTCTGGAATGTGATAGCCAACAGATTTCTTCACTAAATACTCACTGATCCAACAAGGTGTGATGCGATTTTAGATTTAGTATTAGTGAGTAGTGAGGACCTCACAGAACAACTGGTTGTAGAGGACAACTTTGGTTCAAGTGATCGTGAGTTAATTCAGTTTAAACTGAATGTAAGCATAAATTAAATAGGTCTGCAACAAGAGTCCTTGATTTCAAAATGGTAAACTTTAAAAAAAAATGAAGAGAATTAAGTTATGAGTTAAACTGTACTGAAGAAATCGAGTATCTAAATAGGGAGAAGACCTGGAATTATTTTAAGTGAAAATGGCAGAAACTATCTGAAGCCTGCATCCCAATCAAGGGGAAAAAAATTGTAGGTTGAAGACCAAATTAGATGAACAAGCATCTCAGACAGATTTTTAAGAGGAAGCAGAAAGCCTACAAGGAATGGAAGAAGGGATGGATCAACAAAGTAATCTACCTCTTGGAGATAAAGAAGTGTAGCGAAAAAGTGAGAACTGTTAAAAGCCAAGAATAGTTGGACCTTGCAAAGAAAATAAAAACCAATGGTAAAAGATTCTTTAGTCACATAAGTAACAAGAAAACAGGAAAAGACCAGAGACCATTAAGCGCTGAAGACGGGGTGAAGATTAAAAATAATCTAGGTATGGCCCAACACCTGAACAAAACTTTGTTTTAGTATAATGAGGAGCTTAGGGACGGTGGCAAGATGGCTAAGAGCAACTCAGATATGGAAGCAGATACTATATGGAAGCCAAACTCAAATAGTTTAATGGGACCAAACTGTAGAGAAGAGGGCAGATAATATCCATCCAAGAATATTAAAAGAATTGGTGCATGAAATTGCGAGACCAATAGCCTGGATATTTAAGGAATCTGTATATTAGGAGATTGCACCCTGTATACTAAAGAATCTACGGTTATAGTACCTATATTTAAGGAAGGAAAGATCTTGACTGAAACTACTGTATAGGTGGATTATAATCAGATAATGAAGAGACAGCTTGCTCAGAGCTCTACACTGAACCCTTACTGAAGAGAAACAAACTGGACAGACAGGTTTTCCTAGCACCAAACCATCCCTCCCATCTATCACTATGGCAACCCCAATGACCTAAATGATATAAGGTAACCCAAAATACCACAGAAACCATAGGCCTTTTAATTTAACCTCAATTGCATGCAAGGTCTTAGAACACATTTTAAAAGAGCATTTAAGGATATAGTAGTAAATGGCAACTGAGTTAAACTACAACATGGTTTTACAAAAAGTAGATCATGCCAGACTAACCTGATGTCTCTCTTTGAGAAGAAAACTGATTTTATAAACAACTGAAAGATAGCAGATTTAATCTGCCTGAATTCAGTAAAGCATTTGTACCACATGGGAAATTGTTAGTTAAGTTGCAGTAAATGGGATTAATAAGAGAATTGAAAGATGGGGAAGGAAATGGTTAAAGGGGAACCTACAAGGGTCATGCTGAAACGTGAGTTGTCTGGCTGCTAGAAAGTTGTCACTTTCCAGGGTGTAATCCAGGGTGTAAACCTGCCCTGTAAATTGGGGGCCTCACAATACTTTATAGCTGTAGCTCCCAACCTGGGCTGCTCACAAATAGCCGATCAGTGTGTAGCTCTCTCCGTGGTGTTTGTGTATAGGTATGGCCCCAGTCCAGTAGCTTTGATCCCAGCAGCCTGTCAGCAACACTCCAGTTGCACCCTGTCTTCCACCAGCCTGGTTACTATTTGCAGGGTGACCCACATCATACCCCCAGTTCCAAATTTTCTCCAAAACATGAGTTCTGCACTGTCCAGTCCTCTCTTAAGCAGTTCAAATATTTAAGGGCTGTTGCCCCTCTAAGAGGTCAATATCCAATAGTTTGCTACTTTAACTGGCATTACATAAACTGTTCAGTTTAAACACAACAGCGGATTAATCCTGGTTTAAAAAGGAGAGCTATTTAACTACTAAAACAGAGATATTGAGTATAAGTATAAGGTGTTAAAGTCAGAAATGGTTACAAGAGAAACAAAGACACAGTGGTGCCTGGTAGCTACAACATAACAAGCTAGACTTGGTTCCAGGTAAAATTCTTATCATATATTCCCAGCAACATTGCTGATCAAATTTTAAGGTCAAGGTACCCCCCTTCAGTCAAAGAGTTTATTCCTTTATCATCTTAGATGAAATACAAAGGTAGAAAGAGAATGGGAATGTTTTTGTCCCTTACTTGGTGTATTGAGGGTGTCTGGTGCCTGAGAGCTGAGCCCACATTTTTGACCTCTCTGTTCCTCCCCCCTGTACAAGCCAGAAAGGGTCTTGGCCCCACCACCAAGCTAGCCTGGGGAGGGGGTTCTGTACCTGGTGGGGGGATTGTGCCTGCAGCCTGGCCTTGGGTGGGACAGGGCAGCCTCATCTTCCCCCCTGCCTTGGGAGGAGAGGGAGGCTAGGCTGGCCCTTACCATATGCAGGATAAGTTATGGGGAGCACTAAGGAGCATCCCTCAGGATATCCTGCATTTTCTACCCCTTAAGGGCCAGCTTGGTTAGCACAAGCATTTACACTTCATGGCTGCAGCCCAGCCCTGGCTGAGACAGGGCAGCCTCACCCTCAGCTCTCCCCCACCACCTGAGGAGGAGAGGGGTTGTCACAATGTACAGGGGTTCTGAGAGGCACTGCTCAACACATCCTTCATTTCCCACCTCCATGAAGGGCCAGCTCAGCCTGACCCAGCACTCCCCCCCCCCAGTACTTACCACTGCTGTTCCAGCCCAGCATTGGCTCTGATAGGGGATGCCACTGACCTTGGAGGGGGGTTCTGGGCTGGCCCTTTACAACATGGGGGGGGTGCAGGAGGCTCTGCATCTCTTGGAGCCTCCTGTGTCCCTCCTCCTGTACCTTGTTCAGCACCAGCTTGGTGCCCCCTGCAGCCCAGCACCTGGGGGCGTGGCCTCCCCCTCTCTTCCCTTGGTATACCATTGCCCTCATTTTTATAGTACAGTCATCCCTCCAAGTGGACTCTTCTTAGGATTACCCTCAAAGCAAATTTTTATTCAAAGCATAAAGAAGGCAATGTGGAGTCTGGTGGTGAAGATTACTCTATGCTTTTTGTTCTCCTCTAATATTCTGACATGCAGAATTGCCTTATCTTCTGCCATTCCCCCCTCTAGCTGTCATATACTACCCATATGTAAATTGATGTAAACCCCCATTCCTTTGTTTAGGAGAGACCTCTTTAAAAACTTTTGTCTAGTCCAGACTGTGTGGGTTTGACAATGTGCTAACAATGTTACACAGGGGGAACTTGCAACTTTCAAATAATGTTGTTACTCTCATTTTGCTATGATATTATTGATCAGTGAGTTATTAATTTTCAAATGATACTTCACAAGGCATATACTGTATAAAGATTATAACAATGGTTTGTAAGATGGAAACACAGGGGTGCTTTTGGTCACTGAAGTTACCAATAGAGTTCCTCAGGGATTGGTGCTGGGGCAAACCTTTCTTAACATTTTTACCAGTGACAGGCACAAAAAGTGGGAGTGTGCCAATAAAATTCATGAGTGACCAAGTTGGGATGTATTGCCAATACAGAGAAGGACAGGAATATCATACAAGAAGATTTGGATAGAGAAGGAAACAAGGAGTCTGGTGGCACTTTTAGGCTGTGTTGAGAGTTTTATTTTGAAACAACAGCCATTGTTTCGAAATAAAATTTCTTATGTCCGCACGACGTTCCGTTATTTCAAAACAATGGGACCTGTTGCTTTGAAATAATGTCTGTTATTTCGAAACAGGAAAACCTTGCTTGAAATCGAAATAGCTGTTGTTTCAAAATAGCTGTTTCGAAACAACGGTGTTCGGACACGTTGTTCCAAAACAACACCATTGTTTCCAAACAACTGTTTTGAAACAACATGTCTGAATGGCCTTATTTCAAAATAACAGCCGTTTTGATAGCAGGCTTTCCCTTAATTCAAATTTTGAATTTATTTTGAAATAACTCATTTTGAAATAACTTATTCTGAAATAACAGTTTACATGTGAACATAGTCTTAAAGACTAACAAATTTATTGCGTGAGCTTTCAAGGGAGGAAATCCCACTTCATCAGATGCTTGAAGATGGGGAACTCCCATACATATGGCAGAAAACCACCACAGGAAAGGGAAACTCCGGTTTGAAATTAAGATTTGGCAAAGTTATAAGTAACTGAAGACAGGCTCTTGTGATAGGAACTGGCTGGCAAACTTAATGTGAGGCTGTGCTACAGCCCCATTGTAATGTGATATAGCTGATATAACTAACAGAAGTGAGTAAGTGTTTTGTTACCAATCTTGCCCATCAACTCAGGGTCTGCTCATTTGTTAGGGTTACTTCTTGTAGGGGAGGGGAGGTTGCAATTCTATTAGTGTACTGCTTGTGTCACTTATCTCTGTGTGGAGCTTACTTCTCCCTTCTGCAAATCCCTCCCAATGAAACCACCCTTGCAGGACCTAAATTTCCCATGACTGGGTTTCTAAGTGTGACTAAGTGGCAGGGGAATCACTGGTGCTGGGCACCCGGGTCATGTGCCCTGAATCCCAGTGCCAGTGCCCCAGGTCTGGTGGGGTCACCCCTCTCCCGGTCTCCAGCCCAATCGGGCTAGAGATCCGGGGCCCAGCCGCCGGCGGCTGTGGCGGCCTCGTCCCCAACTGGGGATCTGGGGCCCGGCTGCCCGCAGCCATGGTGGGGAATCGGGGGCCTGGCCACCTGTGGCAGTGGCGGCCCTGTCCCCGGCCGGGGATGCAGGACCTAGCTGCCCGTGCCCACTTCCAGCCCTGTCCCCAGCTGGGGATGCGGGGCCTAGCCGCCCGCGGCAGTGCACCAGCTTCTGGCCCTCTCCCCAGCCAGTGGGCGAGGCCTGTGGGCTGGGGGCGGGGACTGCAGGACAGGGCAGCCTGGGCCCATGCCCCAGGTCCCTCCCCAGGGCAGTGAAACCCCTGCTGAGTGGACTGGGTCTATCAGCACTCTCAGCTGACCCTTTATGTGTCCCTGAACTCAGCAGGCTGGGTTGCAAAGCACTTGTCTGTTGCTACCCTTATGTGCCCCTGTACCACACCGGACTAGACTGGAGCATGCCTCTGAGCAGGCTGTGTTAAAAACAGCACTTTTGGCTGCCACCCTTATAGGCCCCTGGACTCAGTCAGACTGGGTCAAAACAGCACTTTCAGCTGTCACCCTTATATGCCCCTGGACTCCACAGGATGGGTTGAAGCAGCACTTTTAGCTTTCACCCTTATATGCCAGAGGTTCAGCACTCTGGTAACACCTTAATGAGCAAAACTTACAAGGTACTGGGCATCACAGGGATCTTTGGCTAGGTAAAGGATCATTGCAGAGCAATACAAGGAAGCCAAGAACACAGAGGAAGTCTGGCAACCAGCTTGATTAGAAAAGTTACTTTATTGCCAGGTACATAAAACTTATGAATAATTATAAAAGAAAAGAAAAATACCCAAACAGTTACAATATTAATAACCATACAAAAAGAGGAAAATGATCAAACAGTTACAATATTACCCAGTTTCAATTATAATATTGGGGGAAGCTAGCACAAGTGGATTACAAAAGATCAGGTTGAGAGAGTTATAGTTGGACTAAGAGGAAAAAAGGAAAAAAAAAAAAGAGAGATGCAAGGGTGGGGGAATGTCTCACCACTCAGTGCAGCTCAAAGGTACCCAGGAATCAGGCTGTTCAGTTTAGGGTCTGGGGTGCTGGAGACATGCAGAACCTCTACCATGATCAGCATGGAGAAGGTGAAGTCCCAGTGGACCTGATGTAGCTTGTAGGTCCATGCAACAGATCAGGCATCAGAACAGATTCTCTAACTAACCTGGGTAGGGATTTTTGTAGGGAAGAAACAATGGTTTAAGGCGGAACACTATGTTGTTTTGGGGTAAATAATGACTTAAGGGAGTATACCAGAAGTGTTTTGTTTAGGTGGACAATAGGAGCTGATCATTCCTGGCAGGGCCAGCACTACGCGGTAAGCAGCCCTTGTGTAAAAGGGGGGCGCCAGCATTTTGAGGGGTGTCAAAAGGGGAGAGCGTTGTGGTGCTCCCCTGATGATGTCACTCATCCACGCCAGCATTGCTCTGCTGCGGGGGGGGGGCACCATGATCCCCAGCGCTGGCCCTGATTCCTGGTGATGGGTAGCATTCCTTTGAGGGAGCTTACAGTGCAATCAGGCAGATTCAGGATGTTGGATATCAATTGAAGATCTATTGACTAGAATTGGTCTGATAACTGCTGAGCTGGGTGTGTGCAGACATGAGTTCCTTTGTCTCAGGAGCAGGGATTCCCCCCATCATGCAGTGCTTCTCTACTTTGCCTGTCCCAGAGTTCAGTGCGACTCCTGCCTTGGAACTTGGTTCTCCATTCAATATGCTAATTCTGGTTCTATCCTTGATGCAAATGAAGTTTGTGCTCTCCATTCAGTGTGCTAATAGCTCACATCTTCCATGTGGATGATGCTAGAGGAATTGCCCTAATTCCAGCACCCTTGTTCAAAGGGGTTTCAGGTGTGTCTCCTACTGCCTTTCATGGTTTCTGGTTTCTGGTTTAAGCAGAGGCTGAAGGTGATGGGGGATGTGGGGGAGTGAGTCTCAGTGGCTGGATACTATGTCCTGATTCTCCAAAATACAAAGCTACCAAGTAACAGTTTAAGGGTAAGATCCAAGTTCAAAACAAAAGTGAACATATACATTGACAACTCCCATACTAGATAAACACAGTAGCAGATTTTTCAAAATATCTCTTGGTTAGAGCTGAGTAAAACATCCTATATTAAATCAGGATCTCTTGAGATTTGCCTGTTGTCAATGTCCTGAAGCTTGCTCAGACATGCAGTGCTTAGTGCAAATTTTTGGTTTCAGTAAAACTATCACTGAAGCTGGATACCATTTTTTCTTTTTTCCACAGAACTTAGCAAAAGTTCTGAAGGCAGCTTTTGTGGTTCATTTTGGATATTAAACTGATTTTGGTTGTATTGTGGAAGTGATAGAAATGAAAGTCACATTGCCTTTGTTCTGAACCCTAGACTGTCTGAGCCAAGCCCAGCTATTCCTGAGAGTTAACAGAAACAATTTTGACTTGTTTTAATGCTCTGTCAAACAGTCAGAAAAAATATAGGCCTGATTCCTGGTTGCCCTGAACCCATTTTTATGCCACTTAGATTGGTGCAAACTGATCAGAAGGCAGGCATAATGACCCATTGACCACCAGGGAATATCCTTAACATAAATGGCCCCTACATCAGCTCTGTACAATCTCTGCAGCAGAAAGAGGTCCTCTAGCATTGATGCAAGGAACATGGGAAAACTGAGAGGACTGGGAAATTTTAAGAGCAAAATATAATGACAGTCTTTCCACTCTGCCTGTACTACTCAAGTGACAATGCATGTGACATCAGAACTAGTGAGCCCTGACCTCATGTTTATTTTTGTTCTTGAGAAGAAAAAAATCTTACTCTCAATAGGTCAGATCTATTAGCAGAGCTCAAATGATTCATTTGTAGTATGTTTAATGAAGCAAATGCGATGTGATAAATCCACAAAGATAGAAACATTGAATGAAAGACACCTACTCTTTGGTTAGTAAAAGCAGTATGGCTGTGTTCACACAGCACTTTTGTTTCGAAACAACCTCGTTGTTTCGAAACAAAAAAACCATGTTC